>JBBYHM010000005.1:4597852-4609051 GCA_038381775.1 Adansonia rubrostipa | reverse complement strand
ATTTTTCAAATATAGCATTTTTATAAAACTCTTTCAAATATTAAATGGATAAACCGACATATGAAAAACTCTGAAACAACCAAAGTTTAACTTTGACGTCAAAGAATGGCCTGCATGTCAATATTGGTTTCGAGGTATACTCCACATCTCCAAAATTAATCTCTTCAACCTTTTAGTCTGGGGACTAAACGTGTTTATAGATCGAGCTATGTATTCAAGCTTTGCCCAATATTTAAGAGGATTTGGACAAAAATATTGAATCTGAAAAATAAGTTTGGACGAGAAATTCAAACCCATTCAAAAATAAACCTGACCTTTCAAAACTGAAGCTCAACCGAATCCAACCCATTTTACAATTATATATTATATATTAATTTTAAATTTTATTTATTACATAATTTTTATCATATATAAAATACATATATAATATTATAATATAAATATTACAAAATAAATTATTTAAATTTTGACACTTAGTAAATGAAAAATATTAAATTACTAAAAATTATATTTTAAAAAATATATTTAAAAAAATTAAAAAAATAATATAAACAAATCTAAATAAACTTAAACAATCTATTTATAAAAATAAATAAACTTAAACAAATTTTAAAATTCATATATCAATCTAAGCTAAACTTAAAAATAAACCCAACTTAAATCTAGACGGCGAGCTAGAGTTGTTTTAAAAATTAAGCCATTCAAACCGTGTTGGAACAGTAAGTGTTCCAGCAACGTGCATTCTAGGCCACCATGGTACGATGACTTGGGCCGTGAGGCAAAAAAACAAAAGTTAACCCTCCACGCGTTAGACGTGAATCCAAAGGAGAAATCCCAGATTGAACCAATCAAACATGTCAGCTGCAACTTCTTGTCCGCGGTATTTGGATTTTGGCTCATGTACGACAGCAGATTTATATAATGACAAAGCCATGAAAAGATATATGACAACAAAAGAAGCAGAGAATCAGCCATCCCATATAAATGCACAACCTCAAGGTGTCAAAAGAAATTATAACGGATTGAATATCTTTTTCTTCTTTTTAATATCAAAATCTGAGTCCACATAATTATAATAAAATCCAAATCCGTTTATATTTGCATTAAATCAAAATATTACTACTCAAATTAAAAACAGACTGGATAGTTCATGTGCTACTAGCTCAGAAATAGCTACTCGCTAGTCAAGTGTAGAAATTCTTAAAACGAAAAGCCCCAAAAATGTTGAAGGATTATGCCAGAGATAATGTTGGTTGAAGTTTTCAAAACTCGTCAACAATCAAATGACCAGGCTGACTGAACTCAACTGAAGAGTAGGATGTAAGCCTGTCGCAGATTTCTAGATAATAAGGATTAGTTTTGATGTGCTTTGAAGTGTCATAGTCATAGCACTCCAAAATGCTGTTGTGTAGGGTGAAAAAGAACATCTATTTTGGGCTCTGCAACCACCAAATATCAAAAGATGCAATATGAAAAACTTTATCATTATTGAAAATGGGACCAAATACAGCAGGGAATCAGCTGAGAAAATTCTCAATTTAAGACTTCTTTCATCGTGACAGAAGCAAAAAAGACTTTAGTTGAAGCACCATGCAAAGGATGGTGTCGACTGTCAACTAAGCTTAACTTAAAAGCTTCTGAATATGCTACACTTATCGGTTTCTACCTTGGGATGAATTTTACAGCATTCAAACTCTCAAGTACAGGAGTCGATTTTATTATCCCATTCCTTTTTTTCTCAAAAATGTGTGGTGATAGAATTCTTGAAAGGACAGGCGGTCAACTGCAACCACGCAGAAATCCAAGTTATGGCTCAACCAAGAAATTTTAAGAGAAAAAAGGCCCAGAGATCAGGAATAAATCAATATGCAAAGTTAATAGTAATGCTAGACCTGGATTTACAGAAAGAAGTCTTGAACATATGTCGACACAGTCTGGATGTAATCGTTGCAGAATGAGCTTAGAAAATGGGAGGCACGTACATGACTTAATATTCTGCAGCAGCTGAGATCAACAAAAATTTTAGGCAACATGAAAGCGAGTCAATGAATTTGATTGGTCAAAATCTCCTACCTGAACATTAGTTCTACCTCGGAAAGGTGGGTGACCATTAAGAAGCTCAAAAAGAATTGCACCAAGACTCCACATGTCAACCTATGGCTAAGCCCTAAATTTCAGTATGTTCCTTTTTCACAATTTTCAAAAAGAGAGAATGAGAGAAGTAGAGAGGAAAAAAGAGTTCATCAAAGAAGAATAAAAAATGCAATTACCTTCTCATCATATGTTTGAAATTGTAGAACTTCTGGCGCCATATACAATGGGGTCCCACATACTGTCTGAACATAATTGCCTGGATCTACACTTCTGCCTCCGACAAAAAGTGGGGAAGCAAGCAAAGAGGAAAATGAAGAACGATGAGTAATCAAAATTCCATCAAACCTTCCATAAAAATTTAGTTAAGGGGAAAATTGATGGATTTCCAAACACTTTCCTCTCAGTTTTGCTAGAGAAGTACTGAACCTAAAATACTATCTGGTCATAAACCGACTCAAGCTCCCTTAGAATAAAATTTACCTTGATAGACCAAAATCAGCTATCTTCAGCACCAAATCGTCCTTGAAGCCCGAAAGTAGAATGTTCTACACCAATGAAAGCATCAGGGTTAACTGAATTGAAGGAATTATTAATCTGAAAACGTTACTCTGAAATCATGTCACATGCCAAACATAGTTGCCAACCACGTGTTGCATTTATTGATGAAGTACAAAAAATTAATCCTGCAATTTTAAACCAGATCCAGTAGTTCTAGACTTCTAGTATTCTTTGGAGTTGTGACTATTCCAAGATGTCTATTCTCTTTTAATCTTAAAGTCTAGTCAGTGCCAAATTAGGGTCACTTATCATATGAGGTTACCCTGGCTAACTGCATAGGTTCAGATCATAACATTATAGGGATTTAGGATATGTTTGCTTAATTGTTCATTGCTCTGTCAGCAACCAGCCACAGGGTGCCGTGTTGGGGAAAAGCAGGAAACTCTCACTACCTCGCAGAAAAAAATAAGGAAGACAAAAATGGCAAGCTGCAGTTGGGTATCCAGGCAAACTGGGACATAGACAATGCAACAAGAACGAAATTATACCATGTTAACACAAGATGCTAAAAGATCTTGCTCACAAAACTGGGTGCATCCCGGATAACTTCTATGTAAGGTTGCAAATGCAAAATATAACAACCATGCTAAAGATATCGCTTTCCATATACCTCTGGTTTCAGGTCTCTGTGAATGATGTGCTGGGACTGCAAAACTTCCAAACCAGCTCCTGCAAAAGGAAACAAATGACACCTCCCAAAATATAATCTTTAAATGAAGAAGCCTTGCAATCACATAAATAAAAAAAATTAGCTACCAAGTTGCTGCATGAATCTCCTGGCTAATTGCTCTTGAACTCTTCCATGATGCCGAATGTAAGAGGCTAGATTTCCGCCACCACAGAACTCGAGGACCAGGTACAAACAACTTTCAGACTGAAAATTAAAGAAAATCAGCCGCTTTTTTTTTGTTGGGGGAATTAGAGTAGCAAAACAGCTATGGAATAAGCAGTGAATTCTAAATCATCAGCACTTGATACTTGACTCTAACATATTAAGCTTTAGAGAACATGAGAAACCAGTAGCACTTTCTTCCGTTTCATCTCAATGCAAATTATAATCTCATTTCTCAACACAAACAATCGAAGGAAAAACATTGGCAGAACTTCATTTGGAATAAGGGTTTTATTTA
This sequence comes from Adansonia rubrostipa, assembly GCA_038381775.1. Lineage (NCBI taxonomy): Eukaryota > Viridiplantae > Streptophyta > Magnoliopsida > Malvales > Malvaceae > Adansonia > Adansonia rubrostipa. The sequence goes on along the minus strand of JBBYHM010000005.1, from coordinate 4,605,269 downwards.
ATATTGCTAAAAGAAAAAAAAAACCAAAGCAGGCACGAAATTAAACAACCAAATTCGCAAATTAACACAGAGGAATTGAATATTTTGATCCATCCAACAGTCGAATTCAAGAGATCTATCAAATGGGTGTTCCAGAAATCACCTGAAAATCTTAACCAATCAACTATTGCAATCCGAAAAGGGGAAAAGAGAGAGATACGAACAAACCTGTAGAACATTGAGAAGGCGAATGATGTTGGGGTGATTGACGGAGGAAAGAAAGTTAAGCTCGCAATCCAAACAGTTGGTGAGGTGTTTGTTGAGCTTGGAAAGGAAAACTTGCTTCACTGCGACAACTTCTCCGCTTGATTTGCTCTCTGCTTTCCAAACAGCTGAAACAGAACTTTCTCCCAGCTTTGATTTTAAGATATAGTCTCCGATTGTCAAAGATTCCGACAGACAAGGCATGACAGCCATGGCTTAAGGTTCCATTAGCTTTCTTTCATCCCGTTATCTCACTATTTGTTCCAGACTTATCTCCTTGACTTGCTCTTGCAGCTCCAAACGTCTATCCACTATTTAACCGTTTTTATATTAATATAATTCCATATATTTTTATTCATTATTTTATTAATATAATATTAGATATTTTTATTTATTATATTATTAATATATGATTATATATATAATAATTTTTAGGAGCATCTTAATAAAAGATTTTAATTTTTTTTTAATTTATCAAATCATATAGAAGAGAATATTTTTCAGTTTCTAATAATATTGATTAAAGCGATACTTTAAAAATACAATTAATAAATAATTTAATAAAATTAATATATTAAAGATAATTTAAAAAATAATTAAATAATAGTTAATAAATATCATACATGAAAGCAAGGATCCTCCTCATGCTACACTACAAGTAAAGATACAACCGTGACATTTGCAGTTCTCATTAAAAGGGACATTTATGAGCGATGACATTAATAGCCGGCACTAAATATAAAATAAATAAATAAATTGATAAAATAACTCTAATTTTTTAAAATAAACGTCATAAAAAAATATAACTAAAATATAAAAATATTAATTAAAAAAGAAGATGCCAATTTTTCCTAAATTCCAAAATATTCATATTTAGATTTTTATTAAAAAACAAATTTTTTTCAATAAAATATGTCTCACAAATCATACGAGGAGCACTAATACATAAGTGTTTATGAATCAAGTCAAATGGGGTATGAATCGAGTCTATGTGCATTATCAACATTATATATCTTTATTTAAGTTTGGTCAAATCGTAAATATGAATATCAAATTTTATCCAGACTAATTTATATTTATAAATAAATAATCTAAATGCGTTTAAGTCAACCCATTTTTTTATTTTTTAAGACAAATTAGGTTTTCTTAATTTTTTTTGTAATTTTATATATTTTTATTAAGCTATTAAATATAAATAATTTAACGTATTTTTAACATTTACATTATTTTTTGGTACATAATATTTATACTATAATATTTTATATATTTAATCTTTATTATATAATATATATGCAAATAAAGTTATTTTATATAATTGAAAAACGTGCTGAGTCAAACTAATTTGATCTTTATTATATAATATATATGAAAATAAAATTATTTTATGTAATTGAAAAACGTGTCAAGTCAAACTAAGTTCAAGCTTTGAATATTATAATTAAAGCTCCACTCATTCTTTTAAATAGATTTTTTTTTGTTTAAATTTATTTTTTTGAGGCTAATATTTTTTTGAATTTAGTTTAAATTTTGAATAAAGATAAAATAAATTAATCCTAAAATTAGGGAATAACCAAAAAAAAAATCATAACATTATGAGGATTGTTATTAAAATTTTTGGGAGATATAAAAATAAATTATTGTTAATTATTGTAGTATAAATGTCAACAGATTTTGTTCTTTTTTTAGATATATAAATAACCATTTGATAATTCTTTAAAAATTTATAATTTAATAGGAAAAAGATTTGTCTTCAATGTAAAATACAATATATTTAAAGATTAAGTAAGTGATAAGATTTTTTTTATAAAGATAAATAGATTTGATTTGTTAAGTATATAAATTGAAAATTTTGCATAAAATATACTTTATTTATATTTGTCTTATATTCATTAGGAAGAGGTGTCTATGTAAGTATCCATGTCAACAACATTTGCACCATCAATATGTACGTTGTTATATTATATTATATTATATACGATTTTTACTTTAAAAATAATTGAGGAAACTAAATTAATTATATTTACTTTTTATTACCTCTTAATTAAATTCATATTAAATGCAATTAAACTTCAAATGCCTATTTGCCACCCTTAATACATTTAGTAAATTTGTTAATCTTTTTTCCAATTACAAATTAAATCAATTGAAATTAAATTTAAAATATCATATCAAATAGACCTGGCATTTCATATTTTTGTGTCATATTCATATATTTTTATCATGTCATATATGTGTTTAAGGTTTTATTATATTTAATCAATTTTGATATATTTATGATTCATATTAAATAGATTTTAAAAATATATTCATGTCGTGTCGTATTTATTTGACTTTATACATGTCATATTTGTATAATCATATTAAATATTATTAAATCTAATATCCAATGATTTGATTATCACTGTTACTTTATAATTGACTATTATAAATGTTAAAGCATAAATATTTCAAATCATATCAAATGATTTGAAATATTGATAGGTAATAGTAATTTCAATAGGTTATGGAATTAAGATTCTCATTGTGCACTCACAACAATTAGAGTGTTTATTTTTTGTGAAATTAACTATTTAAATTCAAATTTTTAATTTAATATATAATTTCATTTAAATTTTTTTTCTAGATTATGTTTCTCTCCCCCTTTTTTTTTGTTTGTTCAATTACTTTTTAATTTCGTTTATGGTTGGTTAATTCCTCTATATATATATACATTTATGTTTGATTTAAGTCTTTAATGCGATTACCCCTCAACTTTTATATTATTTTTATTTGATGTTATATTACCAAAAGCAAATGTTAAAATTCGATTTTTCAGCCAAAAAACCGTAGAGATTTTTACTTTAACATAAATAGTTTATGTTATCTTTAAATATCATAGTAGATATGGGTATTGAACTTTGCCGATTAACCCTTTATTTTTTTTTAAATTTTATTTGTAATAACCAATATGCAATAAAATTTTGCCCTTTAATGTTCTATTTTTTTATTAACAAAATATAATTTATGGGCCAACTTAGTTTATAGTTTTGTAATACATTATGTAGTATACTCCTTTAATTTTATATATATATATACTTTATATTTCTTGATTATTAATTATTAATTTTAATTTTTGCATTCTTTTAATTTATCAAGTTATTAGATTTTTTTATTATTTTGAATTTATTATTTTTTATTTTCTTTTTGCAGGTCTATTGGCATATCTTGCTTTTCTATTAAGAAGAATATCTTGCTATTTGTAAATGTTAAGTATTAGAATTGATGCAATGAAGAAAGGAAATAATTATTAATTAATTCATATACCTATTTTTTTTACTTGAAATGATATTACACTTTGAGTCCTAAAATGCCTCTGCTAATATAAAGATAAAAGCAATTTTAAATCTAATTATGTTTAATTCTTCTTAGAACTTTGCAATTAGGAAAGAAAATAAATTAAAAATGTTTTTTTTAACAAATAATTATAGTTTGTTATCAATTAGAACAATTAAATTTATGTAAAATTAAAGGTCTGAGTAACCATATAATTTCTGCATATTATATATACACTATTATCAAACTATTTATACACAAAATAGCATTAGTACTTAGCCAATTTCCCCGCTTATCTAGTAATATATTTATTGGCCATTAGCATGTGAAACTAAGGTTCTGATTCAACCGAGAATCGATTGATCTGAGGGTTCAAAGCTATAAGTTAAATTGATTTTTTTACAAATTAAACAAAATTGATAATAATAAAAAATTAAAAATAAAAAAAATTGATAAAAAATTAGTAAAATCAATTTTAATATATTAAACCTAAATTTAAACTAAATTCAGCCCAAAATTATACTAAATATTGTGCCCAAAATATAACTCAATAACAAAAACGCATAAAAAAGCTTTAAACCCAAAATATTTAACCCAAAACCTAAAGTATAAAAATAACAAATAAAAACCCATTAGTGCAAAGTAAAAAATCCATTCCATTACCCATCAAGCAATCAGACTGCCACTCTCATCTCATCGTCATTAAGATTAACCCTAAACCCCATCATCAACAAGCGGCAAAGCAATGGCAGCCAAAACTAAGTAGTTGCCGGAGCTCCAGGCTTCCAAAAAAAAAAAAAAAATCAAATTTTAGATTTTAGATATTTTTATTTATGTTTAAGATTTTAAATTGAGAACTTGACTTTGTTAGAGTTATTGTTAATGTATGGTAATGACATTTTACATTTTGTTGTTTGCATGTTTGAAAGTTTGAATTTTTAAATTCTTTATTATAATTTATAAACTTCTGATGGATTTTTATGTTACTTATATTATTCATTTTTATTTTTATATTTTAAAATATTTTAAAATATTTAATTTTTTGAATTATTTAATAAAAAAAACTGGTTAAACGAAGAACCGATGGTTCAACCATTTCGAACACCAGTTTGATTGTCTCAACCTTGTATGATACTTTTAAACTATAATGAGTGTTTTTTAAAAGATTTCTTTAGTCTATTTTTTTAGACCAAATATTTATTTGATCTTCTAATCATTCAATATTTCATAGATTTACGGATAACTATGTTGTTTATTGATAAAATATTGAACTCTTGATTTTAATGATAAAAATTTAATTCAAGCAATCTCATTTATGTAAAAACAGTTGATGCATTTTTTAAAATTAATTTAACATTTTTATTTTTTAATTCATATTAACATTTATTAATATAATTTATTTTTAATTTTAAATAAATTTATTGATATAATTTATTCTTCGATTTATATAATAAGATAAAATTATTATCCATGCATTGCGCGAGTATAAATATAGTAAATATATAAAAGTCAAAGCCATTGATAGAAAAAAGGGTAATTGCCCTGTATGGATGGTCTAACTTTTTTATAAGTGGACTGCCTTAAATAATTTTCATGAATCATGTACTTAGTTATTTTATATTTGATTTGATTTAAAATTTAAAATAATTTTTATGGATAATGCATTTAATTATTTTCAATTTGATTTAATTTAAAATTTAAATATCTCATATAATAAATTATAATTTTATTATCTTATACATTTCTATTTGACTTACATTTTTACCTGTGTATTTGGTGATTTTTTTACCACCACTAAATTAATATATTTATTTTGGAAAATATCTAATTTATTTCCTTATGAATTCAATTTGCCTTAAATACTAAAATTTCAAGTTTATATTACAAAGTAAATTAATTTTGAATATCTTTTTTTCTATATTTTATCCATATTAATTCAATTGATTACATTTGACTTTACATTCAATGACAATGTCCATTTTGTTTTCGAGTTTAGTAAGATTTTATTTCAAACATAATAATTTTTAAAGGGTTTAACATCTTCTATCAAAATTTTAAATCCTAATTGAAGAATAAATTATTTTCAAATATTTTGTTTTCATTTGTTATAATAAATATTTAATGTCATTTGTAATGTATTCATTTCATATGTATTTGAAAATGTCTGTAAATCCAGACTTCTTAAATAGAAATGATCTCTGCACCTTTCATATGTTCTTTTTTTTTTTTTACTATTTTTCTTTTATATTGCACTTTTATTTACATTTACTACTATTATATTTTTGTACATTGTTATCTAACTATATATATATATTCTTTTCATTTACCTAATACAGTTTTCATATCTTAGCTAAAAGTAAGCATAGGCTTAAACTTATTGGCTTGAATTCAACAAGAATACAAATCATTTTTGTTTCCTCCTCCATTGCTTTGCATGATAGCTCTAACTGATAGACCAACACCTTGCCAAGGCTTGGCATGTTTTTGTCATTCTCTTCTCTTATTCTTTGCCTTTTTTTTTTTCTTTTTTTGTAACGCACATGATCTAAATCAATAATGTTGTCTTTAGATGTCATTGAAAAGGGATATATGTTCCTTTGTTTTTTCTTTTTATAACAGTAGAGTAGTTAATTTCAATGTATAAGTCCAATAAAATATATAGTATTTGATGTTCATTGTTATGTTTTTCTATGTATTATATATGCTTACTATGCGCTTTAATGTGATCACATGTTTTCGTCGATTCTTGATGCTATAGATTTTAATTTTCTTTTAATAAGTTTTTATTTCCTTGGAAATAAATAATAACAGTAGTAAGACTGGGGAGATGCTATGTTGGACTTGGCAAGAGATGAGTGTGTCTCTACATGTGGCATGGGTAAATAGGTTGTAAATGTCACGGTTATGCAATTACGTATATGTGGAATAAACTTTAAAAAAAAGCAATAGATGAAAATTTAACCAATTCTAAATTTAAAAAGTAATAAATTAAACCTTCAAGATTAGTATTTTTTTTCCCATAAAATTAACACATATTAACTTTGTTTTGATTATTTTTTTTTAATTTTGATATTTATATTTTAAATATTTTAATTAATTAAAATTTATAATATGCATAAATTAAATCATTCAACGTTTTTTGGCAAAATTTATTCAAGGTTTTAGATTTTTTTTTATTTTGTTATCATTTATAAATATAACATAAAATACTTAAAATTTTTTAGCAATAGAATTAACATGTAATAAAGGTAGTATGAAAATTTTATAATTTATTTAATGAAAATGAATGTAATAAAAGATTTATTTGATCTTTTCTTATTAATCAATATTTCTTTAAAATTTTTTAGAATAGATATATATAAATAGAATGAAATCATAATCTATGAATCGAGCAGGTTTAAATCTAGCTATTACTAAAGATTCAACCTTTTGTCTTTAAAATGAAATTTTTTGTTGCTTAGTGCACATGGTTATAATGCAATTACCTTCTTAGATTTCAATAGCTTTATCTTGAGAAGTTACACTACTTTCAAGGTTTATGGAAGTTACACAACTTTTTCTCTGTAATGACAAATTCGTAATTCTAGAGTAAAAGAATAAATAAAATAAAAGATTTAAAAATGCATAACAACTAAGGAAGAAAATGAGCTTTTAGAATTTTAGAATTCTTGAATTGGACTATATGTCTCATCCTCTTAAATCACCTATTTATAGGACTTAGGAAATAGTAAATGATATCTAGAATACATGAATTTGCAAAATACATGAATATTCATTTCATCAATTATGATGAATGTTTTGATTAATGAATGTATATACTTCATGAATCTACTTAATAACATTCATGTATGTTCATAGTTCA
>JBBYHM010000005.1:4569453-4597752 GCA_038381775.1 Adansonia rubrostipa | reverse complement strand
TATATATTTATTAATAAAATTTAATTTATAATTAATTTATAATTAATAATAATTAAATTTATAAAATAAATATAATCTCCCTTGCGGAGTGGGGGCATGATACTAATTACTATGAAAACTGTATCTGAATTCACTACAGTTGCCAACCTCTTGGTGAAGTATTCTCGGAGAGAATAATTTATATATATATATATATATATATATATATTATAACAAAAGACTTTTGTGTGGCAATCAATGGCACCAAGCACTTAGTTCATCATTGTTGTCTATGTTACTCGAAGTGCTCGTGATAAGTGTCGAATGCAGATATGCATTCATCATGACTATGTTTAATTTTTTAAAATTTTTTATACATTTAAAAAATTATATCTTAATTCAAATGCATATCAGACATTAATATCAAATATAAATGGTTTAAAGAAAACGAAGAGTCTATGTAATTGACATAGTTTACCATGTAGATTGCCTTTTGCCTGTATTTGTATTAACCTAACTTCATTTTTCTTTCCATCTAGTGTTTGTAAATGGGAAGTTCTGCAAGGAACCAGAGCTTGCCACTGCAGATGATTTCTTCTTTTCAGGGCTTGAGAAACCAGCAAACACATCAAATGCAGAAGGATCAAAAGTCACTTCAATCAATGTTGATCAAATACCAGGACTTAACACTTTAGGTATATCATTGGCTCGGATAGACTATGCACGTAATGGCCGACTAAACCCTCCTCACACTCACCCTTGAGCCACCGAAATCCTAGTTGTGACAAAGGGTAGGCTTTATGTTGGCTTTGCGACATCGAACCCGGATAATAGTTTCTTCACCAAAGTCCTGAAGACCGGAGATGTGTTCGTTTTCCCCGTCGGTCTTATTCACTTCCAGTTCAATGTCGGGAAAACTAATGCCATTGCCTTTGCTGGTCTTAGCAGCCAAAACCCAGGAGTTACCACCATATCCAATGCTGTTTTTGATTCCAACCAGCTATCAATCCTAATGTGCTTCCCAAGGCTTTCAAACTTGACAAAGAAATGTTGGAATTTCTTCAAACTCGGTTCTGATGGGATGACAATTGATCAACAAATTCCTTGAATTTACTCTTTATTTTCTTTGTTTTTTTTTTTTTTTTTTTTGGGAATAATCTTCCATGCATCCTAAATTTTTCAACTTGTATCCCTTGGCCTATGTTTTTCCTTTCCCCTTTATTTGATTAGTGTCTCTATGCTTATGTTTGATCATTCGATGTACAATTTCATAATTTAATGTGCAATTCTGTCATTATCATTTTGGATACCTACAATTGCTAAATCTATTTTGAATAATATTTAAAATAAATGCAAGCTGCATAAAAAGGGAAGCATTCAGTTCTTATTCTGTTAGGGCATCTGTCAAATTTCCTCTTAGTGATTCAAATTAGACCTAGCAATATTACTATGACTCATTACACAACGTAAACATAATAAAAAAATTGATTTGATTCAAAAAAATAATATGAATATAATACGAATATACAAATGCCTTTTGCATATTTATTTTATTTATTTGAGTTAATGATATGTTTTTTTAATGAAAACTAAGAAGCTAAACATTCAAATTTTATCAATTACTTAAAATTTTAAAAAAATAATTAAAAAAAAAAACATAAAACTAGCTTTTTACTGGTTTCCTAATTTTTAATTATTTTTTACCGGTTAAACCAATTTCGCACCATTCAACTTATACCTAGTTCTATATCGTATACTGACTAATTAGACTTCTTTTCCTGTTAAACCAAGCGGTCGGATTCGGTTTTTTAATCAATATCTTATACTATGTTTATTGATAATGATATAAAAATTCACTAAAGCTTGGCAGAAATTTGAAGTCATTTTCTTAATAAAGAGCTATCCATGGCCAGATTAGTTCGGTAAGATTTGAATAATAAAAAATATTTACTTTTTCAAAATTCAATTTGTAAGTTTGAAAAGCTTATTTTATTGTATAAAATTTTTTAAATTAATAATCCGAATTAGATCAATTTAGATTTAGAATAATTTATCCATATCCAATTCAACTCGGATTAAAGATTAAATTTCAATTTTATGAAAATTATAAAAAAAAAATATAATGGAATAATTACAAGTAAATAAGCTTAGAACTTTGGATGGGATTGAGAGTTTCTTTTTCCTTTTTCTTTTTGTTTTCATTCCCCTCTGATCTAACTGTTGAATCCATCCAAATCAGCCTATCAAAATTGGGCAAATTTATCAAATGGGTTGAACTCAGTTCAAGGCCCAATCACCCTAAGCTCATATTTTTTCTCTGGTTTTTGAAGTACATGTCTTGAGTTCTTCACACCCTCTCAAATCTCTGAAATATCCATCTCCAGCAGCCAAAAGGTATTTCTTTTTCTTTTTTTCAATTTATTCCTCGTTGCCTTTTCCTTCTTTACTATTTAATCTTCCAACTTCCAAGCTTGTAACTTTAATGGGTTATTCAAAGTCTCTACCTTCAGAGCTTCTGTTCCATTTTCCTTTTATATTTTCAATCTCTTATTTGATATTGGAAACTATATATATGGGTTAAAAATGATGAATTTAGTAATGGGTTGTAGCCTTTAATGGATAAAATTAAGTTCCTTACCTAGAAAATATCATTTCAAGTATTGAACTTTGCTTTTCTCAATCTGGGTTTTGTTTCTGAACTGTTTCCAATTCTTAAACTATGTATGCAACGCTATGGAACTCTCTCTTTTATGTTCTTTTCTTTTCTTTTCTTCTTTTTTTTTTGGTTTTCAATGGATTACCTACTGTTGCCTTGTTGTTGAAACGGTTTGACAATATGCTCAATTTGAATATACACGAGATTGGAATAAGAAATTTACATATTTAATTCACCATAGAATATTGGAGATTGAAGAAGTTGTTTTATGTGAAATGCTTTTTAAGGATTCCATTTCCTGAAAGCTCAGTGGACCATATTTGTGCACAGTGTCTGTTCGGTTCGGGTGGGGGGGGGGGGGGGTGGGGAAATTATGTGATGGGGACAACGTTTCCTCCATTTGTCTTATCCTATGTTACTCGGACTTGTTGTGAGTTTCGGATTTGGGTATATGTCCTACATGGGTATGTTCAATTTTTTTAATAAGTTTTCCATATATTCGAAGTATCCTTAGAAGGTCATATCGCCAAACTCATATCCAAATATGCTTCGGAGATGGGTACTCCAAGAAAACTAAAGAATCAGAGCAACATAGGTCTTATATATGCTAAGAATATTGATTCTATGATATTCCACGCCTATCAGCACATGTAGCTTATATTCTTTTTTTTTAGACTTCTTTCTGCCTCGATGGCTAGGTTTAAAGAAGCAACAATGGCAAAACCATGGATTCATATAAGTTAACTTAAAAATGGTGCTATTTTGCTTTATGCTTATATGTTAATGAATTATGACAGTTATCTGCTTTTACCATTGGTTTGAATCATCTTGACCTGCTTCCTTTTCTTGCCGATAAATGTGGTCTGAAATTTTCTGTTTCTTCTTTCTTATAGTACCGAAATTCTTTGAAATTGCAGCATATTTTTCCTCGGTTGCTGAAAGTCGATTAATGAGCATCGAGAAGGAAATGGAGGTTGCTAGACTGTAATTTCTAGCCCAAATGCTTCAGTCTGCGCAGCTGCTACTCAGATATGGAAATAGATCCAAGAACATTCTCGGTTCCTTTAGGACCCTAACCTACAGAAATTCTGTCCGAAGTGCTTCTGTTTCCACCACTGCTGTTTCAAAAGATGACTATTTTGCAGCAATCCACCACATTTCCAACATTGTTCGTCGTGAAGTGCATCCAGAACGCACTCTCAACCGTATGAACCTTTCTGTGAATTCGGAACTTGTCTTCCGTGTGCTTCGTTCCTGCTCGAACTCCCCTACTGAATCTCTTCGATTCTTCTCATGGTCCCGTTCCCACTACACCCCCACCTCTGTCGAATTTGAGGAGTTAGTCAAGATTCTCATTCGCCATCGGAAGTACGAATCCATGTGGAAAACCATTCAACAAATGCAAAAGCAGCAGCTTAGCCTTTCTTGTGATACCCTTTCTTTTATCATTGAAGAGTACGGGAAGAATGGACTCATAGACCAGGCTGTTGAAGTTTTCAACAAAAGCCCAAGTTTGGGTTGCAAACAAACTGTAAGTGTTTACAATTCTTTGCTTTTTGCACTTTGCGAGGTGAAGATGTTCCATGGAGCATATGCATTAATTCGGAGGATGATCCGGAAATGTGAGGTACCGGATAAGAGGACATACACAATTCTGGTGAACGGATGGTGTTCTGCCGGGAAGATGAGAGAGGCTCAAGACTTCTTGGAAGAGATGAGCAAGAAGGGTTTTAATCCTCCAGTTCGAGGTCGAGATTTGTTAATCGAAGGTTTGTTGAATGCCGGTTATCTTGAATCAGCCAAGAATATGGTAAGGAGAATGACTAAGGAAGGGTTTGTACCTGACATTGGAACATTTAATTCTTTGGTGGAAACGATTTGTAAAACCGAGGAGGTCGATTTATGCATCGATATGTATCATAGTGTTTGTAAATTGGGGCTTTGTCCGGATATAAATACATATAAAATTTTGATACCGGCAGCTTCGAAAGTAGGTAGGATCGATGAGGCTTTTAGACTTTTAAATAATTCGATTGAACAAGGTTATCGGCCATTCCCTAGTCTGTATGCACCTATTATCAAAGGATTGTGTAGGAAAGGGCAGTTCGATGATGCATTTAGCTTTTTCGGTGAGATGAAGATCAAGGGTCATTCTCCGAACAGACCGGTCTATACGATGTTGATAACGATGTGCGGGCGCGGAGGCAGATTTGTCGAGGCTGCAAATTATTTGGTGGAGATGACGGAGCTTGGATTAGCACCGATTTCAAGGTGCTTTGATATGGTTACTGATGGTTTAAAGAATTGCGGGAAACACGATTTGGCTAAGAGGATAGAGCAGTTGGAGGTTTCACTTCGAGATGTTTGATGCTGCAAACGAGAATTGAAGATCATACCAAATCCTGTTGTCAAAATACTTGACAACTCAATATTGCTGCTAACTTCTAAAAGGTCAGTTCTTGTTTCCGGATTTATTTACTGTTAATTTAGTTTGAGTAATTCTTAATTCAAAACTTATTTGGACAAGAGTATGGGGCTACAATCCTCCAAATCTATGAAAATATCCGTGTTAGACACATACCTATATCCGACACACATTCTCAAGCCCAAGTAACATAGATAAGTTCAATGAATGTTAATGATAGTGCAATATGGAAGTATTTTCATGGAATATGTGTTAGTGGAATTAAGAGCTAATGTTTTTTTCTTCCCTTTCTTACCGTTGTGATGCTCAAGAATCTAAGCCACCAAGCTGATGGCAATTGTTATAACTTTATATTGTTGTAAATGTTCTCAAAATATGCTCACTTATCTTTTGTGGACTTTCTATTTTTCTTAAAGTACTCATGTCTTACACTTGTGTTTGTTACATATTCGGATAGGGATATGAAGATGTGATATTCCAAATATATTGGGAAAAAAAACCCTTAAATTTTGACCGTACCCATGTCAAGCACATACTTGTATCTGATACTTACACCGAGTCCGGGTAACATAAATGCTCACCATCACCCAATCCAACACCCATCATTCTTCCGTAACTCGACCTATCATTCTGCCATTGCTTGCTTAATTTTTCATAGTGGCGTATGTTTCTATTAAAGCACTCCAACTCTTATTTTTCTTGAAGTACCTATATCTAACACTCATATCTGACACATATTTAGACATAGATATGATAATATGATTTTTTAAATGCATGGAAAAACTTAAAAAAAAATTAAATATATCTGAATATTCGGTACTCACATTGGAGTCCGAGTACTCTAGCTCCAACCTCTCATAGCATTCGTCATGTTCTTTAGTCTTGATTTTGATGGTTATGTTTCCTTGCATAGCCTTACTGTCTTCCAGCTGCGTCTGGTTCATGATGGATGCCTTGATTTCAATACGCTTTTTGCTCGCATTTTTTGCTTGTAGATTTCACATGTTTACACAGGGTTTTGGGCTTTATGCTTTTGCAGGGTTTGCTGAAAGCATGGGCAACAAGTTAGGTTGTCCAACTCTTCAATTTTTTTTTTTTTTGAAGTATTGTATTTGACATATATTCAAACGTGAATATAAGAATACTACGTTTCAAGAGCCTTCAAATATTTAGAAAATTAAAAAGAATTAAACTTATTCATGCTAGATGCATATCCGTATCTATCACTTTTATCTGAATTTGAGTAAAATAGAAAACAAATAACACGGCATAAAAACCATTAAAATTGATTCATTATTGTTGAAGACATCGGATTTACATATTTATTAAGCTAACTAATATCGTTGTTCAAATTCATGCTGATTAACCAACGTTGCTATGATTTAGAGATGTTCACGGCTGCTCAGAGGTCAATTGCCTTACCTAAGTTCATTTGACCAGGTTGAGCTTAAATCGATTTTTAAGTTCGTTTTATTATTTAAAAATATTAAAATTTTATATATTTTTATAATTAAGCTTAAATAAAAAAAATATTTATTGCACTAGAATTTGGATAAAACTAAGTCGTGAAAAAAAATATCATCTCCAAATCCAATCCAATTTAGGCCAAGTTTCTTGAATTAAACAACTAAGTTGATCCTTGAATAAGGTTAATGTGATTATGCAATTGGCAACTAGTTGATATAGAGTTGCTTGTTATCCATAATATTGGAGCGAGTTAAATGTTAAGCAAACCAAGGAAATAGAAACTATAGTGGAAGATAAGAAACTGCTTTACCCGCTTTACCCTTCATTGCAAGGCAAGGGGATGTAGCCCAAGTTCGGTTCAAATTCAACAAAGAGTAGAACTCATCGAACAGATTCTTCGTTGTTATATTTAATAATTATATAAAAATTTAGTTTATACATCGACAATAAAAAAATTATAAACAAAATTCATAAAATAATACTTATTTTATTTATTTATTATTTATTTTTTAATTGAATTTGTACAATCATAAATAATATTCTTATATAAAACTAGATCGATCTAAATAATCACAATGTTTAATCCAAACCATGGGTCTAGTGAAAGCCTATCCCATCCAAAATCATATTGTTTTTCAGTACGTATCCCATCCGGAATTTCGGACGATGTCCTTGATGAGATTATTCTGTTTCCGTTAGATGAAAAAAAACCAGCCAAATTGACAGGCATTTGCATTTTATTTTCATCCTGGTTCATTGAATTGAACCCCCATCCGGTGCAATACCCATTTTTGCGCCGAAGAACATGAAAAAATACGATTATTCTGCAACATAATTGTTGGCCGTCATTTCTGACTTTTTTTTAATCAACAATTCAATTCCACTACCATAGGTTAATAAGCATGATCGTGCCCTGTCACGTTCTAATAACGACCCCGGACGTGTTTTCAATCGCTATCATAGTTATGGACATCGATAGTAATATATATATATAATTCCAATACCATAGGTTAACAAGCATGAACGTGCCTTGTCACGTTATAATAACGACCCCGGACGTGTTTTGAATCGCTATCATAGTTACGGACATCGATAGTAATATATATATATATATATATATATATACAAAGACCAAAATCACAGAATAACAGTCTCATGACAACCCGCTGTTTAAATACCCGCTCAAGACACATTAAGGATCAAGTGAATAAAAGCAGTAACATGAACTTCATTTCTTCATCCGAAAACTCATCGAGTCTTAGCCACTTGTTTAAAACATCTTAAATGGCAATGCAGAGATTTAGATGCATCTGCATAAAAATGATCAGAAACACATCTCAAAACTCCATTTTTTTAATAATAAGTAGAACCCTAAACAATCTTTTTCCCCGCGTAGGCAATTTTTTTCTTTTACTACTATATATTCTCTTGATTCTTATTTACAATCCCCCATTCGTTCCTATCTATCATAAGGAAAATTATAGTCATTCTCAGTGACTTTGAAGTGCTGGGGCTGCTGCCCTGAGCAATACAGATTCCACATCTTGAAGTATGATCTCTCCAGATTCCGCACCTGTCATGGTTTACATAAGTAAACATTTGTCAAGCATTTATCATGACAGGCAATGCACAAACTATGTTACTCAGACTAGAGTGTGAATATCAGATACGGATATGTGTTTGATACCGGATATGTTCAAATTTTCTCTAAGGATTTCTGCGTATATCATATCCGCCCCTGGATATGTTCAAATTTTTTTTTCTAAGTTTTTCCATATATACCATATCCTATACCCATGTCCAAAAATGTGTCAAAATCAGGTGTAAATGTCATATATAAGTATGTGTCTAACCTGAATATGTTAAATTTTTTTTTCTAAGTCTTTTTATGCATATTATATCCCCGTACCTATTTCCAAAACTGAGAAGGACATAGGCAATTTTGAAAAAAAACGAAGACTCAGAGTAATATAGTGTAAAAATAATAATGGAGACATTTGTTAAAAGCTTTACCCAGCGTGCGGTGTCGAAAAGTGGGCAAGTTAAACGAGCCTCCTTGAGTCTTTTGGTAAGAGCCTGGAGTTTCGGTCGATTTAATGCCAAAGTGACTGCCCTTTCTTCGTATTCCTTCATACTGCACAGAAGAAATTACAATTAACATAGATGTTACATAAAGGCATAGAATCCAATTCAATTAAGAAATTAGTGACGATCAAACTTAATATGACAGCATACAAATCTGTAATCCCCTAGGAAAATATTAAATTCTTACCTGTTCACAATCATCTCCTCACCCAAACCAGTAGCTAGACAAAGTGATCCAGCAACCCTTGTAGCCATTTTCTCAAGGGGTAGAGTCACCATAGGTAAACCGGCCCATAACACATCCGTGCCAGTTGTATGTGCATTGCATAAAGGCCTAAAAAGAAGAATGAGGCGACCATCGTTACTAAACTGCATAAAAAATGCCATTAAAGAATGAGTGTGGGAACAATAGTTACGTGTCAAGACATAGATCAGCTAAAGCGCTGCGCCTGATGTGTTCATGTTTCATCGCGACATCCGTGAAAATAATTTGCTCAGGCTTTACCCCTTGCGCGACAGCATCTGAAAATAAAGACGAACATCACCAATAATAACCACAATATTACATAGGTTGTGTTCTTATAAGAAAACATGAAACTATAGAACCTACATGTTCGCAGTCTCATTTCTCCGGCAGCAGGAAATCTGAGGAGCCAAAGTACACTATTTGGTACGCGCTTAAGAATATTACACCTGAATGTTAAAATAAGTATAAAAGTCAGTTTAAAGGATAAAATATGGGAAATTACATTCATTTAACTAGGGAACATCCTCGTATTACCAAGTATTGAAGATTTCAGGATCCATTTTATACAATTGGTTGAAGCATGCAAAAATAAATTTATCTTCCGGAAGACCATAATCAGATCGCTTGCGCTGACAAGTCGGATCTAACACATCACGATTTTTCTGCAAAAATTAAGAGTTATAGAATCAGGTCCTTAGTGTCTAAATCTATTAAAGCACATCATACGAGTTTACTGACAATGAATGGATTCTATTTTATTGCACTGTTCAAAAAACGGACCTGCTTATAATCATTCACAAAGTAGCAATGAGGGAGATGGACAAGCTTCTCAGAATAAATATGCGAATAGCGCAAAGGTGAAACAAACTGAAAGCAAATAAATAGCAGGTTAGACAAAGAACAATTGAATCATTGAAGGTTTATGCGAAGCACCGATGGCAATTCCTTACCTCATCAGTGACCAAGTAATCAATGTAATCCGCCCCAGTAGTCCCAGGGAATCCCATATATGAAACCTGTATAGGTGCAGGCTGCATGGCAAAAATTTCATTCCTTGCACCCTGTATTATCGGGCAGGGCAATTATTTCATATTAAAATTTCAAATTCATAAAGTTAATAATTCAGAAATGTAAAACACAAGACTTTTCAGCAAAATATATTGCATAAAATAGGCACCAGAGAAAACAAAAAATTAAGGGAAAGAAACTCTGATTTTTCATTATCATATCATAACAGTCAATATGGCAAGCCTCTAAAAATAAAATTAGGTTCCTCAAAGGATGAGGAATTCAAACATCATATACCTTGGTATAACCATTTAGGTTGATAAGGATCTGTATTCCATCCTCATTAATCATTTTGGCAATCACATCGGATGACATGGCAGAGACATCTATGAAATGCTCAGATTCACACTGGATACGCTGTCTCCATTCAGTGCCATCGTTTTGACTCAAGGCATAGCAAAATACCTGCAAACACCATGATTTTATGTTTAATCATGAACCAAGAGTTATATTCATAATAAGATTAACCAAAAAAGGGAGGAAAAACCTCAACGTTCTCTCTGTTGTGCATGCCAAATACGGATCCCATGAGGTGCGACAAGGGGTGATTGCCGAAGTCACTGCTCACATAACCAACCCTTAACCTCTCATTTCCACCATTGCTCTTAATACGAATTGGAGCAGGATGATTAAAAGGAGGAAGAGCAAAACGAGATGCAATCATGGAACAATGAGCAGCATATTTACGGCTGCAAGTGAAGGGGGGAAAAAAGTTAATTAAAAACTGTAGTTCAGCACAGTAAATTAAATATGGTGCTTTGAAATTTATACCTTATCTCAAGTGCAAGCATTGGATCAATGGGATATGCTATAGCATGGAAAGGTTGCACGCTAGGAAGAACCGACATCTGTGATGAAGGAATATATTGTGCTTAAGTGCATTGAAAAAGGAAACACTATGGAATAAGTTGCCAATCTTAATTAGACAAAAAAATAATAATAAAGTACGAGATAAAAGGAAAAAGGTACATGCATATCAATACTCACATTAATCTGCCTTCGGATAATAGCTTCAACTTCAGTGAACATTTTATCACGATCCTCCCAGCTGCACACGCACTGGAAATATAAAATTAAATTAGAGGCCAGTGCAACCACTGAGTTTCTTCGAAGATCAAGTTCTGAGGAAGTACTCTCACAAAATAACCAATGAAGTAAGCTATTTAAATCTTAGCCATAGTTCGGTCAATCAATCATTACTCTTAGAACTGGTAGGAGGATACAGTGAGAATTTAATCTCTTAGAAAAGATTGAATGACTTGAAAGAAATTGGCATGTTTAACAAATGATTCCTGCCACTACATGAAATGATTTCTAATGCATGTAAATGTTTATCAATTTTACCTTTTGAGCTAGCTTAAACTAATTCTATGGTGATACCTGTAATGTATGTAGGAGGTTACAAGTAGCTTCAGGAAAATCCGGTCGAAGAAGCAATGCCTGCTTATAGCTTTTGATAGCAGCCTCCACATGTCCACTGTATTACAAGTAAACCCAACTCAAAATCACCAAATTGTTTTTCCTCATTCCATATGTAAAATCAACCCCCCATAAAAAGATGCTAGTGATCCTAACCAAACCTCAACAAAAATGGATGCTGTTACCAAGGAATGTGAACACTAAAAAGAAATGACAGGAAACAATGAAATTACCTATCCTTATAAGCAGAAGCCAGATTTGCATGGGCTTCAGCCAGATTTGGACGGATATTAATAGCATGAATATAATCTTGAATTGCTTCGCTCACTCTACCAATCTCCTTGAAAGTGTTACCCCTATTTACAAGCCCATCAGCTGCCGAGGGATCAATTCGCAAAACCTCATTGTAACAAGATATAGCTTCCAAGTAATTTCCCTACAATGGAAATGTAATACTCATTAGATACAAGAGGCAAAGAAAAAGGCACTTGCTAACGTAACATTTAGCATGAAAGGTAAAAACAGAAAATCGAATGCTAAAGAACAACCTGTTGCTTATAGATTACAGCAAGGTTGTTGAATGGAGCAGACAACCCTGTTGTGACAGCCAATGTAGCCTTATAGTAAGAAGCAGCAGCGGCAGCCATGTTCCTGCAAATTTCAAACACCTTGTAAAAATGCCATTCACTAAAAAAAAGGCAACATAAGCTTAATTTTAATCATCCAAACATCATGAAATTTGAGGATAATGTACCATTCCATATATATGTTCCCAAGGTTTGTAAGTGCTTGCGGATGATTAGGTTGCAATACGAGACATTGCTTCACCCAGCAATGAAAAATTGTAAGTTGAAAAGATCAAAAAACAATAATTAGAGAAAATTAAACCTGAATGACCAGAAAAGAACCTACATTATAGCATTGAATTGCCTCATCAACACGGCCCACATCTTTCAAAGCATTTCCCTTCAAGTCATTAATTAAAAGCAAATTCAAGTTAGCATTCTTAAAGGAAAAAAGTATAGAGACTAACTATAATGTTTAAAATTTAACGGAATTCGAGAAAACCAACCAAATTATTGTAAGCCTCCAAAAATCTTTGATCACAGGCAATAGCTTGCTTATAATGGAGGATTGCCAGATCCAGTTGACCTCGCTCATAGTATGTGCTAGCCAGATTTCCTGCACCATAAAGTCACATAACTTGTACTTCAATAATATTCATTAACATGACCATTTTTAACGTACAATAAAAATCCAAATAGCTCTAAACACAAAAAAATACGCAGCTCAGTAACAGCTATAAGAAATCAAAAACAAGTAAACTACCAGACAAAACAATAATAGTGTCAAAGAGAATTTCCAACCTTGATCAAAGAGAAATTATAGTGAATCTATGTGATGTAATAACACTTACCCAAAGCTATTGGATTGTTTGGCCGAGTCTGAACAGCACGCTGATAATAAACAATAGCATCCTGAGGCATTCCCAAAGCCTGGAAAAGGCAAAAGAGATATCTTGTTTTTCTCCAATACAAGAACAGCCCAGGCACTTGCAGTAATCCATTGTTATGAGTACATGGCAAAACAGCTTACCTTATAAATATTCCCGAGATTTAAATAGGCATCAGGAAATGTGGGCTTGTGTTTAATAGCTTCCTGCAATTTCAAATTTACAAATGTAAATCATTATTACTAAATATAACATAGTTTTTAGAACTAAAATCAAGGCGAGAATATGGTATATCATATCTCCATAGAAAATTATTAAAAAAACAGCATATGAAAAACTGGTCATGTCATATCTTTTGCAAGCAGGAAGATGAAAATTACCGTATTTGGACAATGATGGAAACACAATCTGCATACCTTGTAATACTGAAGGGCTCGATTTAAGTCACCCGAATCCATGAAAAGACCCGCAAGATTTGACCATGCAATGGCAAAATTTGGCTGTATCCGTAGTGCCTCAAGATAGCAACTGTATGCCTGCACAAAATGTTAGTTCTGACAATTTCGAGTCTCTGCAGATGGAAGTTATAACAAGAGCAACCATCATCTGAGCCCTGGCCTGTAGATAAAAGTTGATATCTGTATTGAACTGTGATATCGAGACAGTTCCACACATGAATTATCCCCATCAGTAACTTACCGAATAAAGACACACATTACGAAAATCTAAATAGGAGAAGGGTGTTTTCCCCTCGAATCTGTTCAGGCTGGATGGTAAAAGTCTAGGCCAGGTTAATCCAGCAATGAGCATACACACTCAAAGTGGGCAATAGATTAGACCACTTCCACCACATGTTGGACAGAATAAGGTCCATCCAAAATCCTAAATGAACAGTTCAACATGGTAGTGCCTAAGGCATGAATTACGTCATTTAACATAATTCAGCCCAAGAATTCACATTTTTGGCTAAAACTTATGTAGATAGGCTATCAAACAGTACAAACATTTTATTTCTTGGCACTTACTTCTTGCACCAACCCTTGCGCCTTCATTAGATTTCCAAGATTACTATGAGCATCAACCTTTAGAGCAATTAAAAGATATAGGTCAGAAAATCTTATTGAAACCTTAAATTCAGTATCTCAATTAGTTGTTAGCAAACAAAGGAAGAAAAAACAATAGAAATTGAAATGTCAAACTTCCTATTGAATTCCGAGTTTAGAACATTTAACTGAATTATAATAACAAATAACCAGATTAAAATATACCAAAAGAGGATTTAGTTGCAGTGCTTGACGGCAACACTGTGCAGCCTCATTAAATCTTCCTTTTCGCATGTAAGCACTAGCTAAATTCGACCATGCATCAGCAAAGTTAGGTCGAAGCTGCATCAATGCAAGTTCAAATAAAGATCAACCATCTAACAAAAATATTTTGGCTAGCAAAAAGGAAAGACAAAACTTTACAAACAGAAGAGAAGTTTTATAACCATATACACTTTACAAACAAAAGAGAAGTTTTATAACCATATACAAACCTCAATTGCAATCATATAGTACCGAATGGCAACATCAATATCGCCTTTTTCCTACATATTAGGGAAAAATAAAACTCCATCAATTCTTCAAAAAACCTTCCTTTTTAATTTTAGCTTCAAAAGATTGACATAAAGGCTAACAAAAACCTTCCAAGCATTTGCCATGTTTCCATAGCACTCCGCGAAATGAGGCTCAATTCGAAGAGCTTCTTCATTTTTGGAGATGCACGTATCATAGTTATGCAACTGCAAACATACACAAAAGAAAACATTTAAATAGAACTACAAAATAATGTGCCCACAAAAAGAAGACAAAACTACGTTGCTCCCAGTGATAATTTTCCTTATAATGGTGTCCGACACCCGTATCCAACCTATTTTCGGACATAGGTATAGAGATATGATCAGGACCCTCCAAATACATAAGAAAAAACTTTAAAAAATTAAAAATACACATGTCAGACACACATATGCGTATCTACGCTAACAGCCGAGTAACATAGAGACAAAAAAGGCAATCTTTTAACCTGATAATAAATAGCACCCAAAAGAAGCAGATTATCAGTACGCAGCGGGTTTTGATTGTAAACAGCATTGCTATGATCCAATGCTTGCTTGTAGTTTCCAGATTTATACATTTGATGAGCAAGAGCCAAGTGCATATCTTCATCAACTGCTTCAAAAATCAAATCAATGGCCAAATCAGCAGTAAAAATATATATATATATATATATGCAACTGATAAAATAATCAATCAATTTAGAATTTTACAGTAAAACCAATATAATAAATTCTTCCGACGGGCATAAAGTATTAAACTTATTTTTGAAAAAAAAAAAAAGGTCTAAAATTATGCATCAACACGATTAATTTTTTTTCCAAAGAAAAGGCAGATCTAACTGAAAATATAGTATAGTTTTTTTTTTTAATCAAATGAAAAAAAGTATAAACAATCTTCGATTTTTTTTAAGTAATAATAATGAACTGTTATAATCTAAAATTATCGAGCTTTTAATTTTTTTCATACATAAATAATTGAAGCTCCAAAACTAAGAAACGAAAATAATTTAGAAAGAAGTTTGATATAAAAAGAAATAAATAAAGAAACGAACCCTCATGTGAATCATGTCCATTATGAGGCACAATACCGAGCGAAGAAGCTGGCTCCTGTTTCACCGCATAAACGGTGGATTTTCCGGCAGCCACTGCCGCAACATCAGAGTTATCATCAGCTCGATCGACGACTCGAACACTGTAAGGACCAGCCCTAGAGATCCCTACTCCGTTTTGCAACGACAACATCTCCGATCTCCCTCAAAAAAAATCAATCATCAAACCGAAAAAAAAAAATTCAAAAAATCGGAAAAGAAAAGTTCTAAAATTTTGCAGATCAAAGGCCTCAAATTGAACCGCGACGAAGAAGAAGAGCACTCGATCAAACGGCACCGTTTCTACTCGACCTTTCTTCTCCCTTTTTTTTTTTCAGCTAATTTTCGCTGTTTTCTCTGACAACTATCGTCGGAGACATTAAATAGTGAAGAGAGGCGAAATCTGACCCGTTCATTTGTACGTGTACGGTAGAGATTAAGCCATTAGGTAATACGGGGAAAACATAAAAAGGAGATTCAGTTTGTTACGGACACGTATCTAGTTAGATGAGCTGTTTGGTGAGATTAAAATGGTATTGGTAAAAAAAAAAAAAAGAGCAAATTTGTATAGCAAAAAGTTAAATTTTTAAATAAATATTAAATTTTTGAAATTTTTTGGAATAAATTAAATGGTAAATTTTGGATATTATATAAAGTATAATATAAATATGATATATTTAATAAATATAAAAATAATATAATAAAGATGAAATATTTAATATAATATTATATTTATGTTTAATATTTTAACATATTTAATAATTTATTTTATTTTTATATTTATATTTATACGTGAAAAGAGATAAGATATGAAACATATACATTTGTCCTATCAATGGCATGTCAATTTAATTTGGGTTGAATATTTTTAAGTTTTAAAATTTTTTTGTTATTTTTGGGTTTTGATAGTTTCAATTTTGTGTCACTTTAATTTCAAATCATTTCAAGCTTAGGTTATCTCAAGTTCAAATCATTTTGGGTTTGGATCATGTGAATTCAAATCATTTCGAATTCAGATTATTTTCGAATTTAAGTTAGTTAGTTAATTTTAGATTATTGACTTTTTTTAATTACATCGTGTTAGGTCAAAATTGAGTTTGAATGAATTAGTAAAATTTTTCAAGCTCGGATAAAAAATTAACATGTCTAGTATACACAAATTTTTAAATCAAATATAAAATACAAAAACTTTGGGAATCTTATCCGTGATTTCAAAGATTATGAATTTGTAAATATGGAAAATCATGTTGCCATGGCAGCTAATTATGGGCATGATTAATTTTACCCTTTTTTTTTAAGGATTTAAGGAGATTTTGTTTTTGTGCAAATGATGTAATTTATTATGGACATAATTAATTTTACCTTTTTTTAAGAGGATTTTAGGAGATTTTGTGTTTATATAAGTGCTATAATTATGATTAAATTTATGAATTTATTATGTTTTTTAAGATTTTATTGCACATAAGAAAAACTCATCATATCATTTAACAAAGACTTTCCATTTAACATAATATATGTACCTTAATTTTTAGGCATATTTTTTATTTAATTCAAATTCTCAAAATATAAATTTGGAACATGCTTCTAAGAAAGTTTCAAAAGTAATTATAATTTTATTCATTTATATTGACATGATAATAATTTTTAAGGGTACAAAAATATGTTAAATGCTAATTTATTAAAACTTATAATTAACATGGAAGAAGTGTTTTTATACATTTTTCACACATAAAAATTCATAGTCTCGTGAAAGGAAAATGGATTCTAAGTATTAAAATTTAAACATAAAATTACGATATCATTCCACCTTAAAAATAGAGACACAGCAATTGAGTCAATGCTCAAAATCTAAAATAAATTTATATATTAAGTTCTTAGATTTCAGGTATATATAAATTTTTTATGCGTAAAAATTAATAGTCTAAAAATATTAAAAATGATAACTTTTGAGATTTGAATTTAAATTTGTGATAATCTTTTTTATTATTATTATTATTAAAAGTGGAGATGTGTCCAATTGAATCAATGCTTAAAATCTAAAAAGAAGTTGTGCAATATACGACCTAGCTTTTAGGTATATTAAAAAAGAATATTTATCTTTCCATGAGCTTACATCTCAATAATAATTATGTCAACAATCCCCAACCACATCAACCCTTTGAGCATTATGATATCCACTTGTATTGGAGCATATGTTAATGGCTGATTTAGTTAGACTCAAATTACTATTTAAATAATAAAAATTATTTTTATTTAGTTTAATTATAAATCTTAATATAAAATAATTTTATTTTTAATATTATTTTAAATAATGATACAAATTATCAAGTAAAATCCAAAACTAAAAAAGATATAAAAATCCAAATCATCATTTAATCCGACTATGAACATTTCTAATTGTATTTTTTGAATTAGGAAGCAATGGATTTTTTATGGGGATAATATTCATTTAAAAGTCACCTTTACTTTTAGGTGGTTATTAAGGCACTTCTATTTTTCTTAGGCATATATGCTTAAAGAAACGTGATGCTTTATAAGTGTCTAAACAGTTTGTTTTTTTAGTACTATTGGGAAGGATAGTTTGACTTTGAAACTTATAATATTGCATTAATTTTGTGTAAATTTAAAGAACAATGTTATCTTTTAGTCAAAAAAGTTAAAAGAATACTTGTTATTTTAGATAAGGTTTGGTATTATTTTTAAGATTACTATAGTAATCTAATTATCATAATGATAAGATCATTAAAGTTTGATTTTGAAACTTATATTATTGCATTGATTTTGTGCAAATTTAAAGAACAACTTTATTCTTTTAGTAAAAAAAATGAAAAAAATACTTATTACTTTAGATAGTAGTTGGTATCATTCTTAATATTCTTGTGGTTATTTAATTATCGTAGTAACAAAATCATTAAAGTAATTCGATCACTGGTGATATTAAGTTACTATATTTAGAATAATATTAATTTTAAACTTATACAATGCGTAGAAGTATATTTATATTTTAATAAATTTATTTAGAATATAAAATTTTTCTCACAATATAATTATTTGTACATATCTTTTTCTTCGATAAATTCTTAAAGTTCTTTCTCCACATTATCCATGATGATTTCTTGAAAACAAAATAAATATAAACACTAAACATATATATCATGCATGTACCATAAAAAATTATTTTAACTATAAAAAATAAAAATAAACAAATAAATTAAACTTTTTATATAAAAAATAAAAATAAACAAATAAATTAAAAGTTTTATGTGCATGGATATAATAAATAAATTAATGAATGTAAAACAAAAAGTAAAATATATGAAACTATAAAACGAAAATGTGGTTAAATTTTTTTATATTGTTTTTAAAGCCTCTTATTTATTTTAGTACAATATATATGTAAAAGATAAGTTAAACCAAAAAATAAATATGATTATTTATAAAATAAATTTAATAAATTTAGTTGTAAATATTTTTGAAATTAGAAACAATAAGTTATGTATGAGTGTATATGGAGAGAATAACAATATTAAAAAATAATTACTAAATATGGCAGTTGTGTAATTTTAAATATATTTTTTATCAAAACCTATTAGGTTGAGTTGTTGGGAGCTTTATGCCTTTTTAAGTAAGGTTTTGGTTTCGAATTTTGTGAACGTGGAAAACAGGCATTGGGAGAGCTTCACCTCTCTATTTGAGGTCCTACTCGACTCGATCCAAATTAGTTAAGACTCAATGTGGTTTTCAGATACAGGAGGTCTTAAGATTAAAAAAAATATTTTTTTCATATTAATTATTACTGCATCAAGCTATCTAACATTTGACCACCTATTTCACCTTGGTTGGCCTTAGTAACTTTTTTTCCTTAAATATTTCAAGGTCTCAGACTGGTTTTAAAAACATTTTTCATGATCCTCATTTTTCCTTAATTTTCCTTGAGTAGGTGCTAAAACATAAAAACAATTTCTTCCTATATTCAAAGTGACATTTTTGATTTTTTTTTTTTTCAAGTTGAAAATTAAGCAAAAGAAATACATTTTGACATGAATTTATAAAAATTATCCAAACTCACTTACCTTACTTTTACCACTTTAATTAAATCTAAATAACGTAATAAATATTTTAATAAAATGATATATTAATCTCACAATAACATTTGTGAACTAAAATTATAAAAATTGTTTGATAACATATGAGTTTGCCTTTTATACATTGATAATGATTTTTTTTTATTTCACAAATTTAATTAAGAACCTTAATACTTAATTAGGAAAAGGAAAACTCTAGTAACCCTATTATTTAATAATAACCTAGAAAGAAAAAGTAAACCTACACATATATACTTTTATAGAACAAGAGGTTTACATTTTATTTTCTAGACATATATATATATATATATATTTAGCCCACAAAATGAATTTTTTTCTTAAAACGAAAATGAGCTAAAAGATTAACATTATTGGCAAATGTCTTCAACCAAATTGATGAAGATTTTAGTTGTTCTTGTTGAGCTGTTGCAAAAGAAACTTGATCTTCTCAGCAGTCAAGGGTTTTTCAAAGCAATAATCCAAACCTGCCTCCATGAAAGCTTGTTTCTCATATGGTGAGCCACGAGAAGTTACACCAACGATCATGCTACTCACCCCCATAGCTCGTAGCTCTTTGGTTGCCTGTTGACATATGTTCAAAAATATAGTATGGTTAAGTTAAAATCTCCATTACTCTTCAATTAGTATTTTAAACATTTTCAATAAAATTTTTCATCGAAAAAAGTCTTTTGTTTTTCGGATGAAAAAGTCTTTTGTTTTTCAAAGCAATATAAACATTTTCGTAAAATTTTCCACTAGAAAAAGTCTTCTGTTTTTCAAAGCAGTATAAACATTTTCGATGAAATTTTTCATTAGAAAAAGCATTTTCTGACAGTATTTTGAAGCTTTTCATAAACCTTTTAATTGCACAATGTTACAAATTAGAAGGGTTCATTGTTTGATATATGGAATCTTTGTCTACCAAAATTTTTATTTCTAGTTCCGATGAAATAATCTATCACTAGCCAAAAACTCGTGTCAATAAGTTTATTTTATCTATTATATTCTATTAGACATGTCCATGAGTTGGGAAAATACCAGTTGTGTCTATGACAAGGTTTTTCTAATTTGGCTCGGCTTAACCTAAATTACTATTTAATAATAAAAATATATTCAAATTTAATTATAAATATAAATATAAATATAAATACAAAAAGATTTTGTTAAATATTTTTTTATTTTATAATAGTAACTCAAGGTTTTCGGGTCAATCTAGGTTTGGCTCAATTTAAACTTTGGAAAGAAAAATAAAAAAAATTTAAGTCGCGACACACCTCTACGTCCTACAATTAGTAAATAACTTTTGTTAGCATGCAAACAAATTGATTTTGTGAAATTATTTGTATATATACCTCAACACCATCCATAATAGGCATTTCCTTGTCCATTAAAATGAGATTGAAAGAAGTCCCAAAATGGAAAAGATCAATAGCTTTTTTCCCATTTTCAACCACTTGAACCCTTAGTCCAAACTTCTTGAGGTGCATATCATGGAGTTTTCGGATGACAGGATCATCATCAACAACAAGCACAGTGAAGTCGTTGTTATCAACCATATCTTCAACTGATTTATCAGCCATTTTCATGCTCATTGAACTTGATGCACCTTTTCCCAACATCATTTTTCAAGCTTCAACTTCTTTGAAAACATTAAAAATGTTAGCTATGATTTTTCGAAGTCATGAAAATTTTACTCAAATACAAGCAATAATAAGTAAATTATAAGTAAAAAAGAAGATATATAGCTTAATTTGATTACCTCAATGCTCTTAGTTACTTGAATGGAAAGATTAAAGAATGAAATCTTCAATGATAATCTTCAATCCTTGAACTAGCTAAACATATATAGGCACTATAAAGTGGTACTTTTTCATCTTGCATTTAAGGACACATGACATTCGTGAAGATGAGAGTTTGCC
This sequence comes from Adansonia rubrostipa, assembly GCA_038381775.1. Classification (NCBI taxonomy): domain Eukaryota; kingdom Viridiplantae; phylum Streptophyta; class Magnoliopsida; order Malvales; family Malvaceae; genus Adansonia; species Adansonia rubrostipa. The sequence continues at coordinate 4,576,264 of JBBYHM010000005.1, read as the reverse complement.
GCTAGATTTGTAATTTGTCACTTAGCCTTAAACCAGTGGTATTTTGTTTCAAATGGTTGAGAGTAAAAAGATTACAAATACTTAAGATGTAATCTAGTAACTTGGATTTTTCTTTCCTTTCAAAAAAGTACTTTGAAATGTAAAAAATCTGAAAATATCAATTTTTTTTGTTCTGACAATATTATTATGAATATCAACTTTTGCCAGATTTGCAATTAAGAATGAAAGATATTTTAGCATAAAACACAATCTATAATATATAGATTGAACCATTTTTGTCCATAATTTTTCTTTTCAAATACCACGGGTCGTTTCTATTCCAGTGAGCTCTCTAATTTTAGAAATCAGGGATCGGGCACATATCTGGTGTAATATTTACTTTTTGACTTGATCCCACAATCATATATGCGTATCTATGAACACAAATGCAACATTAATATATATCGAAATATTTGTCTTTCCTAGGTGCTATAGTTTACTTCAATTGTTATTCATGAAATTCATCTAGTTGAAGCATTGATAAAGATAATCTTGTTGATAATTTTTTTCCTTTTTATAAATAAAACTTAATAGTTGCTAAAATAAAAATTTTCAAGATTTTAATTTATAAAGAGATAAACTTGAAACATTATACTAGTTAATAAAATGATTAAACATTCAAGGGTCTTATTAATGAAAGTTGGATACTTATATTATTTGAAATATATGTTAATTGAAGCCTTTTTGTCCAACATGGGCTTAGCCCGACTAGTAAGACCAAGGTATGCCTATATAAGAATGGGTCTTCAAAAACTAGGCTAACACTTGAACATTTCAACTTAAAGTTCTCCACTAAAACAGAAAAAATAACTCACTTAACTAATAGAATGACAATGGATCAAATAGCTGTTATTTTTTAAATATTTATATTTAAATCTATTTAATTTTCAGCGATATCCTACAATTACTTAGCTAATTTTGAATATTATTATCCAAAATCAAAACCAATTACATAAAACTAATTTTGATTCAATTATGCTTGACAACATTCATTTCATATAGTGCAGCACTTGCCTAGCTTTAATGTGTTTTTCTATGTTTACAACACTTAATATAAAAAGTAAATATTGTATAAAGCTTTATAAAATAATTAAAACTTTTATCTTAAACTTTATAAATAAGTTCACAAAGTTGCAATATTTATATAATTTAACAATACAAGTTTAGAATTATTGGGCATTATTTGTAAATTTTAAGAATAATATATATAGATTTGATTATATTAATGTTCATAAGTACCAATTAAGAATTCTTTAATTATTTTTTTGAAAAAAAGCTTTTTATTACATTTTTTTCTAAACTATTATTTTAATAAATACTATTAAACATTGATTAATATTTTCATATATATATATATACAACTATATATAAAAGTACCAACTCCAAAAGTGTGAATGGTGAACAACATATATACCTTTAACTATTTATTAAATTAACTATTCATCTTTAATTATTGATTTTCTTATTAAATTAATAAAATATTTATTATTTTTCTTTAAACATTAAAATTCTTTTTACAGTTACATTTTTTTTCAACTGATAATATTAGAAAATGTTTATTTCCCAAGAATCAAAATCTTATTTATCTAGCTATTAGATCATAGAAAACTTTAAAAGCATTATTTCCTTAATGATTATTAAAACGTGAAGATACCAAAGGTGTTAATCAAGATTAAATTAGTAGTATGATAGGATGCTTGGATCATAAATTATATTAAATTAAGATAATATATATTAACATATAAGATTAGATATGAATGATTTTGATATAAATATATGGTAACTAACAATAAAAGCATATCTTTATATATATTAACTTTCGATATGATTTTAATAACCTTTAATATAATTTTAACAATTTTTAATATGATTTTAATAAGCTTTATATAATTATGATAGCCTTTAATACTATTTTAATAACATTTAATATAATTATTGATAACTCTTTATATAATTTGGTAAATTTTAGTGTAAGTTTGGTGGCATTTGACAAAATATATTTTTTCTAAGTCAATGGGAATTTATTAAAGAAATGATTCAACATACCAGATCACTCCTACTCTGGACCAAAAGTGTTAATAAAGTCTTAAGAAACTTTGACTTACAAATAACACATCTCATATGATTTTAGTAAGTTTTGATACAATTTTGGCAACTGGATCAATCCTTTCATACAATATTAGTAAGCTTTAATATAATTTTGGTAAATCTTGATACTATTTTGAATATATTTTGGCATGATTTTGTTAACTTTCGATAAAATTTTAGGTTATTTTCAAAACATTACATTACAATTTATGAAGAAATTAATTCCAACCATAGGAACAACATAATAATCAAATGCATGGCAATAGCAAACGACAATGGCATAACACAAGCTTAGGTTGTTCTTAAAAAATGCAACTAAACTAAGTCCTAGTCATAGTGTACAAAGCCAAGAAGGTATTAAAGCTCATGGGCTTATGTAATTCTTCGAATCACTCAAGATCATGTCAACAATAATCCCATTAACCCTTTCACATGGATGGAATGGACCCTAAAAACCATACTTGCCCCAATTAGGGCACGAGTCATTTCAATTCTCGTTAGTCCACCATTTTTAAAATCAAGGATCAAACATGTACTTGGTGTTGTATTCACTTTTTGGCTTCATCCCACAATCATCTATGTTTACTTACAAATGTAAATGTGACATAAACATGAATAAAAAAAATTCATATTTGTTGAGTGTAATAGTTTAGTTCAATTGACATTCATGAAATTTATGAAAAGTTTAGACTTTACAACTGGATATGTAGCCTTAAACTTGGTAATTTTTTTCAAATGGTTGAAGGGAAAACAGTTACAAATACTTATGATGTGATCTAGTAGCTAAGATTCTTTTTTTTTTCCCTTTCAAAAAAGTATTTTGAGATGTGAAAATTCAAAAATATCATTTTTTTGGTATTCTGACAATATTATTATGAATATCATTTTCTACTAATTTTGCAATTAAGAATAGAAGACATTTTTTTTTTTGCATAAAACACAATCTAAGTATATAAATTGAACCATTTTTGTTAAGAATTTTTTTTTTTACAAGTACCAAAGGTCATTTCTGCTCCCGTGAACTCTTTTTTTAAAAAAATCAAGGATCTGGAACATACCTCATGCTGTGTTTATCTTTTGACTTGATCCCATAGTCATATATGTGTATCAAAGAAGGCAAATGCAACATTAACGTGAATAGAAAATATTTATCTTTCTTGAGCGTGATAGTTTACTTCAATTGGTATTCATGAATTGATTTAGTTGAAGCATTAATAAAGAATATTTCTATTGGTAAAAAGTTTTTTTTCCTTTAAAAAATGACTTAATTGTTATAAAAAATGACGAATTTTAAGATTTTAATATAAAACAAAAAGATAAAATTAAAATATCATATTTAATTAATAAAATAATAAAAGCGACACACTCGTATTGTTTGAAATAAATGTTAATTAAAATTTTCAAATTGCATCTTGACCTAACCCATAAAGACGAACCAGAGCCAGAAGTCTAGCAGCCTATTTTTACTGATTACGAGTCGTTTTGGGCTCATCTTATATTTCCTTCATTCTATTTTTACGATCCTTAAGCCTCAAACCGAAAAACTCCTCACTTGGTTTAAAAAATAAAAAAACTGCTTCATTTCAAGTTTGAATGATCTGAGCAAAGAAAGAGGTTCGAAAATCGTAACTGTGATCCTATATTTTGATTTTGAATTATTTTATATTTGAATTATTTTAATATTATGTTATTTTATATTTAAGTAATTTTAAATTTAAATTTTTATTAATTTAAGTTAATTAATTTTATATTATTAATTATTTTTAATCAAATTATATTATATTATATTTAAATTTAAATAAATTAATCGAGTTTCTTGGAAAGCAAACTAACCCTTAAAAGAAACTGCTTCATTTCAAGTTTCGACGACCTGAGCAAACGAAAGATCTCCGAAAATCGCAATTTTGGACCGGGAATCCGAATCCGGACTCATTCCGGTAAGAAATGGCGGGTTCTTTATCTCCGGTGGAATCTCGTCTCAACCGCCGGTTCGTTTTCTACTCCGTCAACCAAAATGCGGGTGCGGGATATTCCGTGATGAACTCCCTCCCATTATTCCCAACTCTGGTCTCTGATTCTTTATTTTTTTCCTCTTTAATTTTAATTATTTAGTTAAATTTTGTTTACATGATTGTTTCATTTGACTGCTGCAGCTGTTATAAGTAAAATTTGTGCTTAAATTTTTGTTGGAAATTAAATTTTGTTTCTTTCATGGTTTATTGAAGTTAAAGAAGTAAGAGTATGAGTTTATTGAATTGAAAATTTTGATAATTTCTCTAAATGCTAATTATTGTTGTTAATTTTGTGTACATTGATGCATATGCGTATATATGCATAGCATCTCATGGATGCGCGCATCCAAAATAATGAGGATTCATCAATGAGGTGAACGAGTTCATGTTGTGGTTGTGAATTCCAGCAAATGTGAATGATTACATTTTCGGTCCAGTTGGGTTATTTATGAGCAGTTAAGTAGTGTTTCCTGAGTAATTGCTGAATGAAGTTTTGGGAAGAGTTGAAGAAATCGTTCATGTTCTTGTTAGTCTGTGGATGTGAACTGGATTTAGAGTTACAATTACAAGTTTTTTTGTTTACAAAGCTTGATTTCTAAGGTTTGATGGTATCTAAACCAGTTTTTGTTCACTGATTTAATTGGTCACAATCTGTAAAAAAAACTAGACATATTTTATGAATGAATGAGGTACAAAAGAATTTCTAATTTGCATTGACAAAAGTAGGGACAGAGTGGAAGAAGGGAGGAGACTCCTGAATGAGGAAAAGGACCCAATGGCTTCGAAAGAATTGAACAAGGAGCCATGTGAGGTGAAAATCTCATGTACGGTTCTGTAGAGTGGCAGTAAGGGTGACTTATCTGTCAACTTTTCCACTAACACTCCCCCAAAAAACCAAACCCTGCCTTTTGTTTGCATGAAGCATTAGATCATAGCCTGTTTGTGAATTTGGAAACTGATTGGCGTTAACAATGAAAAAGTTAATAAGATGTCTTCTCTGAATTAGAAAGTTTTCCTTGGAAATGATGGTTTAGCTTTTCCCTATTAGAGCTTATATCGCGAACTGCAATCTCATGATTATCTTATCTTACCTCTCATTTTTTCTTGTCACTGTATTAATGTATTCATTTGGTAGACATTTTCTCTCTTTTAACCTTCATTCTGATGCAACACATGCCTCCTGCTCTTCTTATTCCCTCTCGTTTTGTTGATCTCTCCATCTATCTCTCAAAAAATGAATATTTGTGCACTCAATGCTGCAAATATTGGGTAAAACCAGAATAAGATGAACTTGTTTTGTATGTACATGAACTCATTCCGAACAGATATGTCCCCTGACTTTACATCACTTTTGGTGGATATAATATTTAAAACATTCCCATATATGATGATGGAGGGTCGAGAAAAGCTGTTAAGGATGTGATTTGAAGGCTTTTGCAGCGGCACTTGTTCAGGCAATGTAGAAGCAATTGAAGTTCCAATCTCATGTTGGGTGCTATAGTCTACTCAAGTGATCGTGCCTCCTCTTATGCAGAAGTCAATTTGCCACAGTTTCGAGAAAGGCACTCAGGCATCTTTGCTTCATATTGTCATACAAAGATCTTTCCTTAAGTGAAAGGGGATGCATGAAAACATTTTTGCATTTATTTTCTCGGGCTTGCTGTTACTAACCTTTTCTAGGTCTAGGAAACTGTCTTCACGGTTATTGCAATATTTTAGATTTTTTTTGCTGTCTTTTTTTTAGAGTCACCTGATGTCTTCGTCATATACATAGAAGAAATAAAGGATGCACGGATTCTATACAAAGATATTCCTGAATTGCCATGTTTGTTACTGGAATTTTCTTCTGCAGTACCTTCTAAGTTTAAACAAAGCAAGGTAGGAGTTGTTTGATTTCAGCTTTGTTATTAATGTTGGATGTTCTTAAGTTTTGGCTTTCAAGGCTTTTCAGTTTAGTGTTTGCTTATATTCACTGAGCTGTTTTGAAGGCTTAACATGATTGGTTTCTTCATACAGCCCATATTTCTTGACATCTACGTCAAAGCTGTTTTAAATGCCAGAGAAAAGCCAACCAAGGGGCTTAGTGAATCTTTTCGTTCACTATTTGCATGTATGTCACGTGAAGATCTCCAAAGTACTGTGATGCCATCATCAGTGAAAATGTTGAAACGCAATCCTGAGATTTCGTTGGAGTTGCTTGTAATACTATTAAATTTACTTGATCTTGATTTGAGTGTGCGATGGAAATTCTTTCTGTCATACTACCACACGCTTGGCATGTAGAAGATGGAAGAAGGGTTGGGGCATTGGCTATAATACGTTGTTTAAGCCAAAAGTCTAGTAACCCAGGTGCTTTTGAATCAATGTCTAATGCAGTTAAAGCTGTTCTTGGAGGTTTGAACTTTTCCTCTTGTTAAGGCATTTATTGATCTTATACTGTGCATGAAACTTTAAAAGTTAATGTCTTAGGCACTAACAGTGTTGTCAAGGCGTGTGCCTCGGCGTGCCTGTGCTCGGTGTTTGACAACAAAAATGCCTTATACCATTTCGGGCAAGGTGCATTTCGAGCAAGGTGCTTGTTGGTTTTTGAATTCTATTTTAGCATTTGGGAAATGTATGTGTCATTTATCTTACAATGAGATGATATAGGTTACTAATATTTAACTGTTCAG
>JBBYHM010000005.1:4528736-4541110 GCA_038381775.1 Adansonia rubrostipa | reverse complement strand
TAATGAAAATATTTAAAAAATAACTATAAAATTAAAAATAAGATATTTTAGTATATATTTCAAGTTAGGTGACCTTCATTTAAAATCGCCTCTACTTTTACCCCAAAACTTTATTATAAAAATTAACTCAATTTGTCCTTGAACCCAACATTCAAAAAATCCGCAACCAAAATTCAATAAATTTAGATAAAATTGCCCACCTTATTAAAAGTGCTGCGCTCGAACTGCTAAAATAAATTATAAGCCAAACTTTTATCCTTGAAGACTCGGGTTGGTCAGAGCCTAAACCGTTAATATTAAGATTTCAAATTCTAGAGAGAAGTGGTGGCTGCTTGAAAGAGAAAGGAAACAATGGAATGAAAATCTAGGGTTTGTTATGTATTTTTAGCTCAGGTGTACTGTTTAACTCAATAATAAAAAATATATAAGTAAAAGAGATGGAGTCAGGTTGTAATTTATTCATTTATTTTTGTTTAATTTGTGAATAAATTTATCTTATTTTTGTTTATTAAACTAAATAAACAATTTTAAATATTTTAAGGCTTATTTAATAAATAATTTGATTGCAATTCTTATATTCATAAATAAAATCGCTTATAAAATTATTTAAAAATTGATTAAAAAATTGTTTAAAGTCGTTTACGACTAAAATCCTATGGTTATATTTTCTTATTATATCATTTTTTTTATAGGTCTTTATAATTAACTTATTTATTTCTTTGCTTAAATTTGTTTAAAAATGATTTGCTCAATGATTGGAACCTCATAACATGTTTTTAATTGATATTCACTAATACGTTTTTAAATATATTCATTTAATATTTACGAATAAATTTATTTAATTTAAACGAATTAAACTTCGACTAATATCAATTTTATCTCATTTTAAATAAATTAAACTCAAACATCATCCGAAAAAATAAATAAATAAACGTAAATCAAACATAAAATAATATTTAAAATAAACGAATGGTCACAAATAAAGTTAAGAAGGTTGACTCATTTGCAAGTTTGAGACTTTGAAACAAAGGTTGACCCAAACAAGCCCAATTAAAAAAAAATAGTTTTCTACCAAATATTTTCACAACGCTTTCAATCCATTAAGGTAATTATTCCGGGATTTAATTCTCTTTGTACCCAAACACATTTATAACGAAAAAATAAACCACATTTACAATGCTGAAAACTAGAAAGAAAAGGAGTGGCCAAGGAAACAAAAACGTTTTATGCAAACATTTAATCTTAAACTTTAATACGTAATCGACTAAGAAAATAACATTTATTTATTGGACCAAATAAACAGCTATTTATTAATCATAATATCACGAAAATAAAATCACTTTTTAATTTATCCTTACTTTTAATGTTTTTTTTTGCTATTAAATAAAGGTCGTTATAAGATAGGGTTATGTAAATATGATTTAAAAAATTAAAATATGATATAACATTAATTAATGTCTCAAAATTTATCTAATATAAATTATAATTATATTAAATTTATATAAATATAAAATATATTAAAATAATTATTATATATTAAAATATGCGAATACACCATATTTAAAATTTAAGTTATGATCGAATACTTGGCAAGCCTAAAGCTGTTAACAGGTTTAAACAAAAAGACAGATGTACACTTAATTGGTATTTATTAGGCTTGTAGGTACTCGAACATATAGATTGAACAATTTAATTATTCTTTGAACGAATTAATATCTTCGATAATGTATTTATCTATAAATACATATTAATTTTAAGATAAAAATTAATATTTATTGATATAAGTATTGTTGAACGATATTCGAGATTGTTTTCACAATTTTATATTTTGGAAAAAAATGTTACAATAACAAAATTGTAACTTTTACCTTTATAAAATCACAACCTATGAGCACTCACAAGTTACAATCCGCTTTCTTGCTTGGAAGGGTAGCATTAAAATAAAAATTATCCCATGTCAATTTAGTCAAATATTGGACGGTAATTTTATAAAGTGAAAGTCAATCTTTCTTTATTAATGTATTTTCTTTTAAAAATAAAATCGTAAGAATAGGTTTTAGACATATCAAGCTAACAATATTTTTATAGCGTACAATACTCCTTTGATACAAGATTTTAATTTTTTACTTTCTTAATTTCACTTATTTAATATTTTAAACCAATTTTTATTTTTTATCTTGATCTTTTTTTTATAATTACATTTAAAAATAAAATAAAATAAACTCATTAAATTAGATTATTGAACCTAATTGATACTAATTTACTATATATTTTAAATATTTTTTATTTTTTATTTATTTAACATTTAAAAATTTTAAATATTAAATATTTATAATTTTAAAATTTATATTTATATATAAACATATATGTAATAAAATATATTGGCACTTGCATATAATATATATTTTATTAAGAAAAATGAAAATAGGTTATATGTATAAATGAAAAATATTGATAAATATAAATCAGTATGCCAAAACACATTAGTATCAATATATATATGTACAAAAATAAAAGTGATACATGCATTACTATTGAACCTAATTAAATAATATATTATTTGTAAATATTTTTATGTTTAATTAATGTTTAGAATTTTTTAATATTAAAAGTTATAATTTTAAATTTTATATTTATATATATAATGGAAATATAACTACATGTATATATTTATATATAACAATATTATTAAGAGAATAAAAATTATATATTAAAAATGCATGAAAAATATTGATAAAAACATAGATATCAAGTTCCAAATATATATACGAGGAAGTGTCATGCCAAGCGCTCTAAGGAAATAGGCAAGGTGCATTAATTTCACATTTGATAAGAAAGTGAAGGTCTTTGATCATATAAACAGATGTGCTGCACATTTCATTAGGTATGTCTTTTGGGAAGAGGGTAATGGCCCTGTAACAAACGGTATCAGAGTCAATCCTTGACCATCCAATTTTACGCCGAGCAACCCAATGGGTAGGGTAGGCAGACTTAAACAACTGTGACTCCACGCAAACACCCTAAAGGTAGGGTAGGTAGAAATGGTAGAGAAGCCTGTGACAAGGGCATCACAAAATTGGGTAATGACCCTCCAACAGAAGCATATAATTATACTAAAACTAAATTAGTTTTATAAATTTATATAACTTTTTATGCCGTTCATATTTAACAAACTAACCACTGGATTTGACAATGTAAAGTTTTAAATTGATCCAACATCTCAATTATTTTGATCTAGAATATTAGTGTTCTAGTTAATGGTTGAAAATTTTTACCATTAAATAAATAGTAAGTCATTTTTAATTCACTTAAAATTCGACATATGTAATCTACATGAATAAAAAATAAAATACGATACTCAAATTAAATAAATATAAATTGTAAAAAAAATTATGCTAATATGTAATATACTAATCGTTGGATTTAACAATATAATTATATTCATCGTATACATAAAATTTTAAATCAATCTGAAATCTTAATCATTTTGATCTAGAATACTAGTGTTCTATTTAATAATTGAAAATTTTTATCATAGAATAAATAGTAAGATATTTTTAATTTATTTAAAATTTAACTTATATAATTTACATAAATAAAAAATAAAATGTGATACTCAAATTAAATAGATATAAATTATATAAAAAATTATGTTAACGTGTAATACACTAATATAAATAAATTTTTTTCTCTAATAATAATAATAATAATAATAATACACCCACATGTGAGATTAGAGAATTTTCCAGGAAAATCAAACTTGAGAAATGTTCCAGCTTTGCGGGTCAATTCAAATTATCCTCAGTTTTCACCCGACGGTCCTCGAAGACCTACCCACCTCTACTGTTCAAAAGATATCAAGTTTAACGATCAAAAGCTTAATTTCCTTTTAGTTTTTTTTTTTATTATTATTATTTTAATTTTATTTATTAATTAAGAAAAAATTAATATAATTTTTTTGAAATTTCTTTTTGTCGAGTCTACATCTCTCTCTCTCTCTCTCCCTCTTTTTCTATCCATTTTCTTTTAAATGGCGAGACAAGGAATAGAAACTCATTTGAAATCAAACTATCACTGCAAAAAATAACCCCCAAAAAAAAAAAATCTCTTTCTCTTTAATTTGTTCTCAATAAAAAAAAGTCCTATTTACGGCGCAAATCTCGAGAGGACCTCATTGGACTCTCGTCTTTCTTCTTCTTCTTCTTCTTCTTCTTTTCAGGTTCGTTAAAATTCCGGTTCGCCTCCGTTCATTTCGTGGAAATAAAAAGCTTTTCTTTTCTAAATTTGTTTTGAATCGATATTCTTTTCTTGTATTTCGCGGATTTTGTTGTTTTGATATTTGACTACTTTTTTTTTATTCTTATTTTGCTTTGATTTTTTATGACTGTACTTTTTTTTTTCAATTTGCTATTTTGGATTGAAATTGCTTGTGATTTTTAATGTTTTACAAATGAACCGTAATTAAATAAATGTTAAAGAGTGATGAATCTGCTTACTTTACCTAGAAATAGTAAAAAATTTCTCCATTTTTTTTTCCAATTTTATATGACATATTGTAGAATTTTAGTAAATGCATAAAAATTTGAATTCGATCACTTTTTCTTTGAGCTGAATTTGAAAGTTTATACTATTAATCTTATAAGTTTAGATCTTAGCAAGCAGATCAAATTTATGTATCCCCTGCTTAATTATTGTTTTTAAAATAAAAATGAGCAAATCTCGGGTGACCGTATAGGAAAAAAAATTGTGTGATTAATGCCGGAAAAACCATGCATATGTCCTCGTTCTCTCATTGTTTTTTTTCAAGGTTTTAATGGATTAATTAGTTAAATAGATTGTTTATTAGGATAGCTTAGAGAAAAAGGCCCCATGGTTGGTTTTTTTTTTTTTTCCCATCATTTCTTTTATTTTGCTTTTGCTACTAAAACTGCTTAAGTACTATAAATTTCTTTGTTTTCGTTTTTAGGAACCTAATTTCGGATATGGATTTGGATATCCATTTTTGTTTTGACTTGCTTAAATTATTGAGTTTGAAACTATATGATTGGATAAATTTTGGGTTTGAGATTTAACTTTTAGTTGGATTGGATTTGGCAAATATCAATTTTGAAAAGTAACTTTTGACATCTTAGGTTTGGCATTTTAAAGAATTGCAAGCGGAACCGGCCCAAATCTGGATACAGCTGCTTTAAATCATTCCCAAACTATAATTTTGAAGTTTTAAATTCCAAATCCTAGTCCTCTAATGTTGGTTTCCCAACGATAATTGGAAGAGATCATTGTTCCTGTTATCTCTTCCTCTACAATTGTTACTTTCCTATAAGGTCGCTTTTGGTTACTTGGATTTAAAAGAAAGAATATGGATTCCAAATTTAGTATAATTTGTATGATAAGCACATATAAAGAGGACCGCCACAATTATTTTCAAATTCATGGGCTGTTGGATGTCAATTTAGTGGTGAATTTGAAATTCCTATAGGTATTTGTGAATAATTATTTTCCAAATTGATGGGTTGTTGGATGCCAATTTAGTCATGAATTTGAAATTCCTATAGGTATTTGTGAATAAGTATGTTGAATTTTAACTAATTTAATTTTTGCACAGTGTGTGCATCTTCGTACAATTTGTATAGTAAATCAAATCCAAATCTGCCCTCTCAAATTCATCTTTCCAAAAATAGCCTAATTATTTTTGGAAAATGTATGTATTGTAATTGTATGCAGCTTTATAATTTGTTTACTGTTTTTATTTTTGTAAGAAGAAGCTTTCTTCATTGTCTTTATTATGAGAAGATGCTTGTTCATGCTTTCTTTAACTTTTGCTTGTCCTAATGGTACAGGTGCAGGTACAGGTTTTTTGACACCTGAACTTAGTTTTTGATCGCATGAAAATTAAGAAACAAAGACTCTGTTTGATAAGTTGGAGACTATAGTGAAAAATGTCATCGATAAGCAAGGCTGAAAGGAAGGCTGCTTTAGATGTGGCCTCATGGTTTTTCAATATCGTCACATCTGTGGGTATAATCATGGTCAATAAAGCCTTGATGGCTACGTATGGCTTCTGTTTCGGTATGTTTTTAATGAACATTTTACCTGTAAACTTAGATGAACCTTGCAATTGCAATACATATCTAATAGATCAATCCCTTCATGTTTATTGTGCCCCCATTATTCTTGTTGTTCTATTATATGTCTCCGTATGTTCAACCTAAAAGGAAGAACAGACTAGGAAGACTAATAGTTTATGGAGTAACATACATTAATTTGGTTTTCCTATTTGTTTGTGTTGTTTCTGTTGGTCATAAAAGGACAAGCAAAGAGAGAAGTTTTGTTGAGTAAAAGATGATCTTCCTATATCCTTTTTTCTCTTTTATATCTTAGAAAATAATAAATTTTGACAAGTTCAATCCATTATTGAATCAGGAATTTTTTTGACCCATAGCAGAAATTTTGATTTTCAGTTAATTGCCTTACAATCTCAAACTTTACTAATAACCCATCTTAAAAGATTACCCCTCAAACTAGGAAAAAGCTTCCTCTTCCAATTTTTTGGTTTAGATTTTGGATGGAAAAGCTCAAGGGCCGTTTACTTTTGGAAAATATTTCTCATCTTCCATTTCGGTTTATACTTTATATTTGAAAGAAGATCAATAAGTTGAACAGTTGTAATGCCTTTTTTTTTTCAACTTTACAGTAACCTAGAAAGCAAGGGTTCCAGAGATTTAGTTGTTTTCATCTTTTTCATTCTTATGTTTAGGGTAAAAGTGGAGATTGAAAATGAAAAATACTTTCCAAATCAAGTAGGGCCTAAATTTTTGGAAGGGCTTAGTAACAATCATAGACATGAACAGATAAGTGAACTGTGTAAGAGGATACAAGTCAAACCATTCTATATAGGACATTTGTTTTAAAGATATGTCATTTTAGTGGAAAAGTATAATGCTTGATATTTGCTTAAGAACCTCTGGGCTTCTCTAGTTGGTTGAAGTTATTTGACGATGTTTAGTAGTTGTTTTGTCAATGCAAATATATCCATCTGGTAGTTTTTATCTCACATTTCTAAGCATGTTTTTAAAATACACAGGTTACATATGTAGAAGATATTGGTTAGAAGATTCCAGAATAGATTTTAGCATTACCTGTATGCAGAGGGATAATGCCTTTATAATGGGAGACCTTTTTTTAATAAGTGAAGGTTAAGAAGTGAATAGATCATTTTATGGTTGGATAAACATGGAAGTTATCTTTCAATATTGTTGTTTTCTTCTTCATCTTATATATGAAAAGTCTCCTAGGGGACAGTCCAGCAATTAGAGCTTGAGACTCTTTTATGGAGATCCTGGGTTCAAATTGTAGAATGGACAGGGTAAGACCTGTGGGATGAGAGAGCTACCTCAAATTCCTTAAATACGAAAAAGTATCTTACATAAGAAAAATATAGCTTGCTTTGAATATGTTAATTCTGATGAAGCAAGTCAAATATGAACAAAATTTACCCGAGCATTTCCAGCAACCCTGACTTTATGTCTCATTTATTTCTTTGCTGCAGCTACAACATTAACAGGTTTGCATTTTGCCACAACAACCTTGTTGACTGTTCTTCTTAGATGGTTGGGTTATATTCAGGACTCTAATCTACCATTACCCGATCTTCTCAAGTTTGTATTGTTTTCAAACTTTTCTATTGTTGGAATGAATGTGAGTTTGATGTGGAACTCTGTGGGCTTCTATCAGGTCAGTTTTAGTAATTATTATTCTCTTCTTTGTTTGATCTTTCGGAAGTTATGTTACATTATTTTGTTTAAAAATTATTCTCAGATAGCAAAGCTTAGCATGATTCCAGTATCTTGCTTGCTGGAAGTTGTTTTTGACAAGGTCCGCTACTCGAGGGATACAAAACTTAGCATAGTACTAGTTCTCATTGGAGTCGCTGTCTGTACCGTTACAGATGTGAGTGTCAATGTCAAAGGCTTTTTAGCCGCTGTGATAGCAGTCTGGAGCACAGCTCTCCAGCAGTATGTAAGTACATCTGCATGACTATCCCAATTTTACATGACGTGCTATAAGTTAGAAGAAGATTTTTTATATTAATGTCAAATAATTTTATGATTGAACAAAGTTCAGTATGTCTTTGTCATGGCTTGATCCATTCCCATAAATGTAACACCGACCATGCCTAGTCTGTTCATGGATTGATATTTTCGGTCTTTCTTTTTTTTTTTTTTTCTTACCTGTTTATTTTTAGTTTTATCATTATTATCATTATTATTTTTTTCAGTATGTGCATTTTCTTCAACGCAAGCATTCTTTAGGATCTTTCGACTTATTGGGACATACTGCTCCACTACAAGCTGCAAGCCTGCTGTTAACTGGTCCTTTTGTGGATTACTGGTTAACAGAGAAAAAAGTTTATTCCTATGACTACACGGTGATGTCAGTGGTAAGGTTCTTATCAGAGTTGACTAGAATCTAGTTGGTAAGGGTACTGCTCCATTTCACTAGCACAAATTCTCATGAAGTAATTATTTGATACATGTTATGTTTATGCTTTTAAATGAAGTTGTATTGTTATATTTATGGATGGATTTCGATCTATAATGAGATTCACTCTTCATCTGCAGCCTTTGAGCGTTCTTAAAATGCTAAACGTCCTTCATTATCATTGCGACATCTTACAGTCCCAAGTATGGCTGTTATTATCTGCAGCAATTTGTTGAATAGGAAATTAAGAAATCTAGTCTTTTGTCAAAGTTGTTGCTATTGCATTTCTGTAGTATTTTATTTTGGTACTTAGTTCTGCCACATCTAATTGGCTCAAAAGGGAGGGCAGGAGGATCTAACTTTACCGAGTGAGAAAGAGGCCTGTGGTTGCCAGCAATACTTTGTGCATGTCTTTGTATTTCTTTGTGTTCATACTGAGATTATTTCCATTCTTGCATTTGATTATAACAAAGATTCACAAATAAGAACAGACAGAAGGTTTAAATATGTTACCTACTTCTGATCTTCAAGGGAACATTTTCTAGTGACCTAGCAATTCATGTATCCATATCATACTCTTGTATTTGCTGTGTCATAATCGTTTTTAAGGTATTTTATATTTATATAAATTTGGACACGTTAATAAATTTATATTATATAGATTTTGAGACATTTAAATATTCGTGACATGTCTTGTTTTAATTAATTGTATTCATGTATTGCCAGGTCTAGTCCTGTCAGCCCCTACTTCTCTCTGAGGGAACTTTCTTAATGCGAGAACGGGAATACCTCTATACCAATACTCTTCCTGCCTAGGGCTGCTATTTCATTACTTCCAAACTAAGAGTGTGATTATTTGCTTAAAATCAGGATGTAAAAACTTGTAGCAGATCTTTTTGTCGGCTGGTAGAAGTGAACAACATTACAACTCAAATCTAGAATCTGGACCCCAAGCCTCATTCGCTCACATGATTTGTATCCTTCTAGTCACCAGAGATTTTGTCCTAAACTGTTTTTAAGTTGGACCATGATTGCAAACTCTAAATTCTGAAGTGCATGTGCAAGTTCGTGTATGAATATTAATTTGTTTTGCTTGCAAGTAATCATTGTACCGTAAATGATATGTTATGCTCTTTGCTTGCAGTTTTTCACAATCCTGTCGTGCACCATTGCGGTGGGAACCAACCTAAGCCAGTTCATATGCATCGGCAGGTTTACGGCTGTGTCATTCCAAGTGCTTGGCCATATGAAGACCATTTTTGTCCTGATTTTAGGGTTCCTTTTCTTTGGGAAAGAAGGTCTCAATCTACATGTAATCCTGGGCATGGTCATTGCAGTTGCCGGAATGATCTGGTATGGTAATGCCTCGTCCAAGCCAGGCGGAAAGGAACGCCGTATTTATTTAACTCCAAGCAACAAATCCCAAAAAGAGAACTCATCAGATTCCACCGAGACCGACGACAAGGTTTAAAACTTGAGTTACAAGTTTAACGAAGTAAAAGAAATATATATGGGGAGAGAGAGACAGAGAGAAACTAAGCCATTTTAAGCCAGCGGGTTCCGACTCTATTTACGCATAGAGGATCATCAAAGTTTCAAACTATTATTACTATTATTTTCCTTTTTTATTTTTATTTTTCACACGTCATGGTTAATCATTTTTTTTTTCAGGTAAATGGATGCTGTTGATAGGGGGAGTGAATTCCCTGCAAAAATAGCACTTTTTTCCTCTAATAATATTTTCTACAGTAATATATATTTATGCAATAAATCTGTTTTTTTTGGCCAGTTATTTGTGCAATAATTCAGGTGGCCTCTTTTTGGGGGTTAATTGCATCAATCGATTTCTCTTGCATTTGATTTGTGACATACAAGAAACTAATAAATTTCAGGCCTTTTTTGGAGCAGTTGTTAAAAATGCTGATATTTTGTCAGGTCTATGACGGAAAGAGAAAAAAAGTGGGGGGGGGGGGGTGTTGGAATTCCCTGATTGATTTGAGCCTTCTTAACAGAAGTTTTAATTCTTGTATTGCTCACTTATGGATTAATTGTTTTAACTAATATGAAATCCAAACCTGCTGCAGACTTGCACCTGGTGTATATAATTTAATAATATAAAAAAAGCATTATAATTTACTATGAAAAATAATTTTAATATATAACTCCCCAGTGTATGTAATATACATTAGTACGTATATTATTAAATAAATATAAATCATATAAAAATTATAAAAATATGTAAAATATAATGAATCTTTTCTTTATGTATATGTTTTCATTAATATAAAAAAAAGGGACTAAGTTGGTATTATAAGTTAATCAAATATCAATTTGGTCATTAAAACGTAGTGAAAAAAAAAACTAATGCAAATCAATTAGATATAAAGGCGTCATAGGTCGGGCTACATTCGTAAATTCGAAGATCTATCTAATATTAGAGAGGATTTAAGTAAAAATATTAAATCATTCATTATTCATTATTTAAAATTAGTTTTATATTCATTATTTTAGTTTAAAAGAAACAACTTAAGTTTAATTACTATTCCTATATACGTTGGATACTAATTTCATTTTGCTTATTAATTAAGGAGAGTCCATGTTAAAATATTAACTCTGGATTTGAAAAACATTTGGGGTTACAGTACTGTCCATCGATATATTTGAATGGTTTTATTTGGTTTTTTTTTGGGGGGGGGGATTTTGTTATTGTTGTTTTTGTTATTTTTTGTTTTATTAAATTTATTTTATTTGTAAGTTAATTTATATATATATACACCTATATCTACATTATTAATAATATCCCTAACTGAATCTAGTATCACGAATCAAATGACATTAATTTAATTACTAAAAATATACAAAAATCAAATAATAAAATAAAAATATATATATTTGTAAGGTTACACTAATAATTAAATTTTTTAAAAAATTAAAATTATATTCATTTATTAATCCATCCCTTCTTTTATTTTCACATATTTATTTCCATTTTTTTCACTATTCATTTTTTTTCTCTCCTGTAATCATTTTCCTTTTCCCTTTTACATATTACTTAATCATTGATTATTCATTGATTTCACCAACAACGTCAATGTGCATAGAAGTAGCTTTAATAGTTATGCAAAGGGCCTTTGAATTTCATAGAAGTTATAATATTCTGATTAAAGTCAACTTTAGACAATTAAAAAAGTAAATTAAATTGTGGTTTATTATGTCTAATTTTTATATTTATAAGTTTTTTTCAATTCAAATTTCATTTGATTATTTTGAATTTTTGTCGTTGTTGACTTTCCACATATTATAACAAATGTTTCAACACATAAAAAGGTCAATATAATTATAGAACTCATTAGAGATAAAAGAATTATCTTCAAACAATTATGAAAAATGAGGGCTATGAGGAATGCTTCAAACTCAAATTTAAATATGACATCTCTTTAAAGGTTTTAGATTTTAAAATTTAAATTTGATTATCATTTATTTATATATATATATATATATTGTTATTATTTTGTTTTCACTTTTTTTCTTAAATTAATTTTTTAAATGAGAATAAAAATTATATTGTTTAATATATATATATATATATATATGAACCTGAACATATTAAAAATAATTAAATAAAATATTTTTGTGCCATGAGCCAAAACTCAAAGTCTAATCTTGTGCAGAACTTGAGAACATATTATTCCGAGTCCAAACTCAACCTCTTACATGTCCTCAAGATTTAGGTGCTGTTCGATAAATTGAAAAATTAAGTACTGAATTTTTTTAAGTTGAATTTTGTAAATATAAAATTTGAATTATAAAAATTATTTGATGCGTTGCTAAAAATTAAATGCGGAATATAAATATATTATTTGATAAATCTAAATCTTGAATTCTTAAAGCTT
>JBBYHM010000005.1:4467760-4478210 GCA_038381775.1 Adansonia rubrostipa | reverse complement strand
ATTAGCTATAACTTGATAAAGGCCTTAGGTAGGTAGACCCTATGTTACTCTGACACATATTCAGACCTAGATATAGGGGTGTGATCTTCCAAATGTATAGAAAAAATGAAAAAAATTGAATATACTGGTGTCAAACACATAACCACACCCGATACTCACCGCCAAGTCAAAGTAACATAGGGTAGACCAGTATTGAGTGTGTTTTGTGGACAGAAGATGGTCAACTAAAACAATCACTAAATACAAGTAATTATCATAACTATCCTGCATACCAAATTATACTAGCCAATCATTGATCATTGGCTGAATTTTGCAACGATACCATCTAATGACTGAACATTCCATAAGAATAATTTTGCCTTCCCCCATGTTCTTTTCAGTCCAATGGCTAAATTATATAAACAAGGCTATTCCTTTGGTTCTCAATAGTTGGCACCAACCATAAAAGGACTTGAAATAGCAAAATTATCACATACAACTATGAACAAGCCTCCCAAAATTTACCTTTTCCCTGTCAGATACAAATGGTCTTCTTCATCGTAATAAACTCTTTTCCTTTTCCATTTCTCATTTTGATTTTGACATTAAGTATAATTCAAAACTTAAAATCATCATAAGAAACTTTAGCCCAGCCAAATCTTGCTAGCGTCCAAAGCAAATGTTAATAACAATCTCTTCAGAGAAGCTCCAACAATTCAAAAATGGAGAAGGTGGAAATACTATGAAGGCACAAACCCCTAGAGTTCGAAGAGCATCGTGCATTCCAAACATCTGACTCTCTGATGTTCCCTCCAAAACCTGCAAAAACAGAAATTTTATGTCGGTACATTATAACAAACTCTTAAGGTTATAACATTAATGGATGGATGGCTGGTCAAGCATGCTTTGATGTGCTTATTGTCTAAATCTTGCAATAATACACAAACAATGACATGAGTAAAACCTCAAAGAAACCTAACTTCGTTTGTCTATAATTGGATCATATTCAAAGACAGGATGGAAAATTGTGGCTCAGACAAAGAATAGATGCAAAATGACCTGGAAAATGAAAAGAATCCCTCAAGGACATGTAGTGAAAAAGTAAATAGTTAAAATGAAAAGAGCCTCAAAAGTCAAATTACAAGATAATAATAAATGCAGCAATATCCAAGCACCCCTTAAATGTTGTAACCTCAAAGCTAATTGGTACTGAAAGAACAAAGGCAGCCACTTTTTACTATTTTCCAAGATTCTAATGCAGTGTAAAGAGAACATGCAAAGTCCTTGATCTGCTGACTGGCAGCCCGTAGAATGTTTGTTCTTGCTGCCACCAACAAAGCAATTTATTTCAGACAGAACCATTGTGAAAAATCAGTTAATATTAGCACCTATGTTATTTGGACTTTTCATTTTTTTTAAAATAGTCATGTCTGACACATATTCGGATATGGATATGGAGATATAATCCTTCAAATGTATAAAAAAATATAGAGAAAAAAATGAGTATACTCGTGTAGGACACATCTCATATCTAACATTTTACGCCTGAGTCCAGTAACATAGGTTAGCACATCAATTTCAAATATTTTAAAAGCTACATGCTTCAGTAGACAACTCAAAGCCACCAGAAGACGGAATAGCAGGGTAGTTAGCATAAGCTAAGGACATACAACGTACAAGAGAAGCATGTATGTCTCTTGAATCTGTACTATGCAGGGAGATATTACCATCCTCGTGTTTCCACTTCACTTCAAACTGTCCATTTTCTGAATTTCTTACAACTGATAGATTTGGAAGATTTTCATCAAAAAATGTCAATGCGGGTGTCTGAAGCTGGTCCTCACTAAAGTATGATCGTAATCAACGCAAAGCAGTCAGCATATGTTCAATCTCCACATCACGAACAGCCCTAATTGCAGCACATTGCCGCTCTACTGCAATTCAAAACAGTTTCCATAGTTTAATTATCATTTGCTATTTAGTTTGTAAATCTTCCAAAAAGGTGCTCTAAAACAAGATCAATGGTACCCAAACTATAATTACCAATTCAAACATATTTTTTTCCATATAAAAACGTGATTCAAGAACAACTGTACCTTCCTGATCGATTAATCACACTTTATTCTCCTCAGTTCGGCCATCCTTCTTGTCATTTCCCTCAATTTCGCATACAGCTGATGTTGGAACTTCTTTAACAGATTTTTTGGCTCTTCTTTTCGCCATTTGATCTGATTATTGTTGGGTTTTTCGCCTGAAGTAGAATTAAAAAAAAAAAAAAACATAAACATTCAAGATTCAAATTTTGAAATAAAGATCGAAGGGGAAAACCCAGTTCAGTGGCGAAATTTCTTCATCCACGGCAGAGATCGCTAGAAATTGAATGAAAAAGGAAATGAACAACAAAGGCTCGATTCATCTAGGAAGTGTTAATTCATTAAACAAAAAAAAAGAAAGGAAAAAAAAACCCTGAAATTACAACTTAGTGAATTTTTTTAGAAGAATATGAAAGTCCCGCTTTCTGCTTTTGAATTTCCTCTCTCTCTCTCCCTCTCCCTCTTTGCCATTGCAATTTGCAAAGGATTTTTTTTTTGGGCGTGGAACTATAGACTAGCCAATGTTAAATTAGACCTATTTATATCGGACTCGGTTAATTTAAAAGTTTATTTTATTATTTATAATATTATTAAAATATTAATATAAATATTTTTATATTAAATTTTATAATAAAATTTAAATAAAAAATTTTATTTATTAAATAATAATTTGAATTTAAATGAATGAATTTGAATTTGTAAAAATTTTATTTAAAGTTTTACTTATACAGATAAAGTGAGTACTTCACAGATCTGTTTAAAAATCAGGTTACCCGACTAAATTTGAAGGCGCACCTGATATTTAATAGAGTTTAGACAAAAATATTAAATCAAAAAAATGAGCTTAAAAAAAAATTACGCCCTATTAAAAAATAGGTCTGGCCTTGGCTTTAACTTCTAAAGCTCAAGCCTAGTCCGACCTATTTTACTACTACATAAAATATATTAATTTTATATATTATGTAATTTTTATCATATAAATGTGAATAGTATAAATATTAAAAACTAGGTTCAATTATTTATATTTTGAAATTTAATAAAAAATAATAAATTAATAAAAATTAAATTTTAAAAAATATAATATGTATGGGCCTAAACAAACTTAAACTGTTCATTTATAAATATGAGTAGGCTTGAACAAAATTTGAGGCCTATATTTTGAGCCAGATCGAGTCTTGACAAGTATATTTGATGTTAATATTATATTTAAACCTAACTCGACCCGACCTAGCCTACGAACACCTCTAATACCCTACCCTTAAATAAGCCTATTTTAAACACGGTACAAATGCGATACAAAAAAAAACACTACAATACAATATAAAATAAAATATAAAATATAATATAAATATACAAATTTATTAAAATTTATACATATATATATATATATATATAACATAATTATAATATAAAAAAATATAAAGACAGCAAAAATACATAAAATTATCAAATGTCATCAAATGTACTTGGAATACAAATTTAGGATAGTGGAGGAAATTATTTTCAATAACACTAGAATTCTTTCCCCGCATCCCTGGTGAATTTTTAATATTTATAAATGTTTAATTAAAATAAAAATTATATAAATTTAAGTTGAATAACATTAAATAAAAATAATTTATTTAAATAATTTTTTGTGTTTTAAAATATCAAGTAAATAAATTTGAATTATATCATTGTAATTAACTGTGCAAAATATATGATGAACTGAGATATAAGATAAATATAATATAAAAAAATAATTAGAATAGAATGTAACACTAAAAAATAATATGAACATGACATAAATAGATGAACTTATCAAAATCTAAATAAAATAAATTATTAACATGTAAAAATTTATATAAATTTATAATACCTTGAACAGACAGAAACGTACAAAAACATAAATTTGTTTCTCTAAATTGAATCACTATAATAAATTTTGCAAAATATCTTATGAATCAACGAATGATATGAACATAACACAAATATACAAATATTTTTCTAAGTTGAATCATAATGACAAACTATGTAAAATATGAGATGAATTTGGATACGACACATGCAAAATATAAAAAAAAAAATTAAAACACAACATGTAAAATAGCATGAATACGACGCGAACATATGAACGTATCAAAATATACGTAATTTAATTATTTACGTGAAAAAATTTAGAATATTTGGAGAACGCAAAAAAAATAGAAACATATTATGAACATATAAAAAAAACTGAATAAATGTGATAAATTGTATAAAACATGTGATAAATTGAGATAGAACACAAAAATGATACGAATATACAAAAGTTTTTACAAAACATGATCACAATGACTAATAATGTAAAATATAAAATAATTGAAATACGATATAAACACAACATATATGAAAATAAACATGATATGAAAAATAACATGCACACACACAAATACTTAAATATCTTAAAGTATATATAAACAAATAATTAACTTGTAAAAAATTATCTATATTTATAATACTTAAAACATATAAAAAATAATATAAACATAATATATATAAAAAATAATTAAACTATTATCTAAAAAATTACATGAACACTACACAAATATATAAAAATATAAATAAAATAAAATAAATTATTAATATATAAAAATTTCTAATACTCGAAAACATAATAAAAACAAACGAAATTTAAGAATAAAATAAATGAATTTATTTTTTAAAACTTTTTTAAAACATAATAAATTACGAATCTTAAATCAGCACACATGTCAACATGTAAACCAATCTTTTAAATATATCACTTAAGAATAAAATAAATAAATTTATTTTTTAAAACTTTTTTATTAAGCATATCGAATACAAATGCTAAATCAACGTATTAATAAAAAAATACAGACTATCTCCTTTACATATATTATTTAAAAATTAAATAAATATCAAAAATCTAAAATAAATTGTCTTAAAGAGATTTAAGTATGAATTTTAAGTCAATTCATAAATTATAATATGATTATTAACTTTTTTTTTAAAATATTATTTAAAAATAAAATAAAAACTTAAAATTAATTATAAAATAATGATTCTTTTAAAATAAATGAGTCGGATGTGAAAATTAAATCTTACTGTAAGTTTTATGCAAATCAAGCTTTTAAAATATATTATTTTAAAATTTAAATTAAAAAAATTAAAAAAATATATTAATTCTTTCGAAGCGGATCAAGTATAAAATAATGTCAGCAAAAAGCCCGACATATGTCAGGCCCTAAACCCTTAGGAGATTGCTTTTTTTAATATATAAGATATTAGTCCACTATCCGAGCTTTGCTACGAGTTTCTTAATTCAATTCTACATTTTCTTTTTTTTTTCTAAGGGATCATTCTGTTTCCATTTAAGCAAAGTTAAGAGTTTTGTATGCGCAGTGAAGGTCTCGTTAACACAAAAAATTATGCAAATGAATTTCTCCAGAAAAAATTAGGACTATTAGTATATAAATTTAATATGATAAGAATATACATAATTTATTCATTTAAAGAATCATGATTGCAATTCCCAAGAAGAGATGAGATGGACAATCAATTATTCAATTTTATAATTCGTATATTCATATTATATTTATATATTATATTATATTATAATCATATTTAAAATATTAATTTTGATATATTAATAATTTTATTATAAAATATTTAAACATATATTTATATCGTATCATATTAAATTTTTATTAATTTATATATATCATATTCGTATAATTGTATCTTTTAAATTTAATCTTAACGCCTCTTACTGTGCCTAATAATAAAGTCCATCCAAACAATTGATTGAAGACAATAATAGTTAATATGCAATCTAAAACACTTTCAGCCTCCTATAGCGTAACATCTCATGCTCTTATTAATTATGAAACACATGCATTATTTCTCACACTCACAAACGTTTCAGAAAGCGGACCTTTGATAGGAAAAAGATCTAAAGGAATTTTAAAAATAATAAAATTGAAAAAAATTCATTATTTTCTTCCTTCTAACTGTTATTCCACTTGAGCTTTGAGTTTCAATTAACGTAGTTAGTATCGTATCGGTTCGAATATTATTTTTATTTTGATATAGGTATATATAAGTATCGATACACTTTGATGTATCATTTTAAGTTTATCGAAGTTTGAATATTTTTAATTTATATATATGAAAAATATTTTTAAATATAAAATAAATAAGATTAAATAAATTTCATATATTAAATATTTATCAATTATAAATAATGTTCTAAAAAAAATTTATCAAATTTAAGAAAACCAATATCAGTTAAGTAGTATGGTTGAAATTTTTTAATAATCGTTAAATTTACGAATAATAAATTTCATATATTAAATATTTATCAATTATAAATAATGTTTAAAAAAAACTTCATCAAATGTAAGAAAATCAATATCAGTTAAGTAGTATGGTTGAAATTTTTTAATGATCGTTAAATTTACGAATAATTATGTTTAATATTCATCAAGTTTATGAGTAATTATATATGATATTCATCAGATTTAAACTCAACATTAGTTTAACTTTTTTTACAAGCTTATATTATGTATTGATCAGTATTACCGAAACAGATCGATACAGACTGAAACTAAGGTCAAAATGAAACTAACTATCACCAGTATTGCTATATATCAAAACTGATACATATCAACCAATACGACTAATACCAATACAGTACTGATAATATTGGTTTCAATGCTATCAATTCTAGTACTCTGATCTTTTCTTTTAAATCTGTCAATATTCATTCTTGCTACAATTAATAATTTATACGTTATTCATTGGCATCAACTCTACGCCTAAAACTCAACATTCTAACAATAAAGCACAACTTACATCCAAAATTAAAACCAACTTCAACGTTTAAATGATGGATAAATAATACTATATTAAATCGCCAAAAGGCCCAAAACACAGTAAAATTATATATAAAAGTTAATTAAAATGTTCAAATTATATAAATAAACTAACATTCTTGTATACCTTTTTAATTTGTTGCAATTTCAAATTGCTTACGATGAGTCAATGTTTTATATGAAAACTATGAGTCTGCACCGTGATTGAAAAAATCAGACTAGATCAATCAAACCGAAAACCTAAGGTTCAATTGGTTCAAAATTATTAAAAAATCAAATTTTAATTGAATCGACCTAAAATTAATTCAACCTATAAAAATTACTAAAAAATGGTTAAAAATAAAAAAGGAAAAAAATTATATTTTTATTATTTTTTTAAAAAATAATTTTTTTTAGTATTTGATGAGATTTAAACTCATATTTTCTTAAAATTATATTAAAAATTAAATCACTAAACTAAATGCATATTTTTATTAATAATTTAATATATTTAATATTTATTTAATATTAAAACTCTTTTTAAAATATTTTAAAATTTTATTTAAATTAATCAACTAATTGAATAAAAATTAAAACTCACGTTTATTTACCTTTGGTGGTCTGATTTTATAGCTATGGTCTACACGCATGGATCATAATATAATGACGCCCATTTTGCTGGTGTTTATCTGCTGTATACCGTTTCGTTCGCTCATCACTGTAATAATGATGCCTTTTTGCAGAAAAAGCTGTGGCCCTTTCAGGGGCTTTTAGGTTAATTGGCTAAATCATTAGTTGATTGATTTATGAAGCAATGGAGAGGGCCCCTTAGAGCTTTAACTTCGAAGCAGTTATGGAAAATTTAACTTCAAAGCCAAAGCTTCACAACCTGCAATTCTTTTAATATTAAAATATTATAAATATAAATATTTAAATTTATGAAATATATTTTTAAAAATAACTAATTAACTTAATTCCCGAATTTCAAAATCTGCCATTCATGATTGGCAGACTGGGCTCAGAAGTTTCTGCATAACTGCAAAGTATGAAAGTCAACCAGCAATTTGGTCACTAGCAATTTTAAATATCTTCAATAAATATAACTTTGCAAATATATATACACGCACAGATATATAAATATATATATATATATATAACATTGGATTTAAACTTGCTTAAAGATTTAGTTAATTGTCTAAGTCCAAAGGCTTATAAATATTTGAAAGTATTTGGATAAAATTATGAGGCTAGAAAATTAGTTTAGGTAAAAAAATAAAACAAGTTTGGACTTTAGACAAAAATTTTAAGCCCAAATCCAACCCAATTTCAATAAGTGTTTTTTAATTACAAATTTTATACTTTATAATATAATTATATATATTTTGTAATAATAGTTATAATTTTATTACATTAGTTGTTAACTTTTTGAAACATTTTTAATAATGGAAATCATACCGCACGTTTTTAAAGAATATTAAAAATATTTAATTATTAAAAATTAAATTGAAAACAATTTAAAAATATATAATTTGGATAGGTCTATACGAGCTAGAGTTACCTACTTACAACTATGGGCGAGTTTGGACAAAAAAAACTTACTCATATTTCAGGTTGAGCCGGCCAAGATAAGCCTATATTGTGTTAATACCTTACACGAGCTTGATTTGAACTCCGCCAATAAATAGTTCTGCCTAGATCCACTTAAACTTTTCTTTGTATACAATTGATGCAAATCGACTGCTAGATTTAACAATATAATTGTATTATTTGTTTACGTAAAGTTTTAAATCGAACTAATATCTCTATTATATTGATTTAGAATATTATTTTTTGAATATAAATTTAATAGTTGAAAGTTTTTACATCAAATAAATAACTAGATATTTTTAATTTACTTAAAACTCATATACATGATTTACGCAAATAGAACGTGAAATTTGATGATTGAATTAAACAAATATAAGTCATTTAAAAAATTATGTAAGCGTGTAAAATTGATTTAATTTTATACTTATGTAAGTAGATCCCTTTTATACAACCATAAACTTGTGTGATAAGTAACGAAAACATAGATTATAGATAACAATAACATAAAATATGTAACATTAACAAAATCATAATCTATTAAAATTAATTAAATTATGATTTAAAAATCATAAATAATTAAACTTATAAATACATAATTTTATATTCAATCCAATTTCTATTAAAATCGTAATAAATTTTTATTTATCACCATGCATTCATTTATGGCTATATATAAAAATTTTTTTAAGAAAATTTCTATTTAAAAAACAGAAGTTAAAAAATATAAGAGTGTAGTTATTTTCATAAAAAAAATTGCAAGATATTGAAAAGATGAATTGTTTTTTAGTGGTTAATTTTAAAATTAAAAGACATAAATATATTTAATTTTATTATTATAATTTAAATTTATTATTTATTATTTTTTAATTGAGTTAGTATCACTTAACACATGACACCAATTAATTCAATCACATTATATGTAGTATAGAAGCATATAATTAATCTTTATAATGCTTGAACAAAATCCAAACTAATTTGATAGGTCGACATATTAAGAATTTTAGATCAAGAGATTATGAAAAGATTGTCATTTTCAAAAGAAAAATTAAATTTCAAGCTGGACTTAAAATAGTTTTTTTTAATTAAAATATTATCAAATTGGTTTAATTTAAATTACTATTTAATAAATAAAAATATTATTATTTAAGATTAATTATATAAATATATTAATATTAATATAAAAATAATTTTTTTAATATTTTATATATTTTAACAATAAAAAAGAAGATATTAAAAATTTTTCTTTTTAAAAATAAAGGAATACATGCATTTACCATTGCCAAATGTTCAAATGCTAATGCACGTTCGTTTTTATTAGGAAATTTTTTTTTAAAAGAACTATAGATGAAATATTAGTATATTTTATATAAATTTAAAAAAAATTATAAAAGTTAAGTTTCATATTTTTCATTTAAAAAATAAAAAAAATTAAAAATTAGAGACTATTAAGCGTTAAAAATATATATACTTTAGAGACCTCCAATTTAGAAAAAGGAAAAAAAAAAGAAATATTGACAAAGAAAATTAAAATGTAGAGAGCACTAATATTTAAAACATTTAATTATCAAAAGAAGTATATATATATATATATATATATATATATATATATATGTTATATCCCCTCATTGCTTAGTCAGCAAGTATAATTCTTTCAACGGATAATTATTAAAAGGTAATTGAATAACTTCTATTTCTGAACTACTAGGCAAGTTTGATTGCCATTAAATCTCTATTTACCCAAGAATCTCAGGATGAGTAAAACTTTTATCAAAGCCTATAAAATAAAAGCATTAGCACTTTTGAAGTATAAGTTACTAGAATTCCTTTATTCTCTCGTTGTTTTTCACTCATAATATCCTTTATTGACTTAAGCATCGGAATATCCTCTGAAGTCTAATTCCGGGCCTTTCTCATCTTTACTATTTTAAAAAATTTCTCGTCAACATCTCCATTATT
>JBBYHM010000005.1:4362704-4374422 GCA_038381775.1 Adansonia rubrostipa | reverse complement strand
TTGATTTGATTAGAACCTAATTAAAAGATACTTTACTAATATTGAAATCAAAATAACATTTGCATACTTTTTTCCCCTTGATTAAGATTGGATTATCCTTTTTGATCCTTTTTATTTTAATTTTAAATTAAAAAATTCAAAACAATTGTTCATCTAACATCAGTGTTAACATGCTAACCTCCATCCATATCTCTTTTAACACCTTTATTACATAGCATTTGGTGTTTTTCAATCTTATTATCATTAATGGTGACCCACTGCCTTTTAATAGTATTGACAGCTGCTTTTATTTTTTTTTTCTTAAATTTAATTTTGATAGACTATAAATCTGAGCTATTTTTTTAAAGCGATTATTGGATTAAATTTTCAAACGTAAAGTACAATATGTATAGACCTCTTACAAAGTCTGTGGTGCACTTTGTTCGATAAGTTCGGTTTATATCTAGTTAAGTTTGATAAATAATATAATAATTTAAGTTAATTTAATTTAGTTCGTATTATTATTTATATAATAAAAAATATTTTTTAATTATATTTAATTATATATATTAGTATAAAATATTTTAAAATTTAAAATATTACTTTAAATAATATTCGAATGAAAAAAATTTTTTTTGAATCATGACTCGATCGAACCTGTTGATATTTCTAGACATGTCTTTAATTTTTAATTATCAACATGAAAGCATGCAATATTCTAACTATTAATTGTTTCTCTTCCTCCAAAAATTTTAAAAAATATTTATTAAACCGATTGATATTAAACTTGACAATTAATATATCCATATTATATTTATATATTTTATTATATCGTATTTAAAATATTTTAAATTTATATCAATTTTAATACGTTAATAATCAGTATTACATAAATATCGAAAATATATTTATGTTATTTTTTTACTTTATTTATATCATATTCATACAATTATATCAAATATAATTAAATATAATTAATATCTAATAAATCTATTAATTCATATATATTAAAAAATAAACCTCGATCAAGCCTCGACTTACAATAATTTCAAGAAGGTTTGAGTTAAATTCACAATTAAGCTAAAATGTCGAACAACTTGCTAAAATGACCCTGACTTTGAGAGAGCACTTTTATCTAATCAAGGTATAGCTTGGGAGTTGGGACCCATAACCTTGTTTTTTCCACCCTGTTAATGTTATCCTCCAAAACCCCATTGCTAATAAAAAAGTAACGCTTTTTACAAAACCTCAAATCTAAGAAAGCTTCCACCTTAGAGTTTTTGGACCAAATTATTTTTATATATATTTTTTATAAATATAATAATTTATATATTTTTATGTATCATAATTATATTTTATATATTATATATTTATATAAATTTTTAAAAAAATTAATTATTTATTATTCTCATTATTTTTTATATCATATTTTATTTTAGTTCATTTTATTTTTATTATTATAATCTTATTGCATCTAAAATTATTAAAAAATTTTAAGCTAAGTTAACTAAATAATTTGTACATTTATTGTTCTTTTTGGACCTATTTATGAGCTACGCTATTTATACAGCTTGTTCAAATCAGATTTTGAACATAATTTTTTATAATATAGATAAGTTTAACTTGGTTAAATTATTATTTAATAATTAAAAATATTTTTATTTAAATTTAATTATAAAATATATAAAATATTAATATAAAAATAATTTTTATTTTTTATTAATTTATAAATAATAATTTAAATTTTTAAATTTTAACAAAAAAATATAAACAATTTTCAAACAGTAACCTAACTCAACTATGTTGAACTCTTTTAATTCAGCCACCTTTTTTGATAATAATAATTTTGTTTATAACTGTTTTATTTTTTATTAACTTTATTTTATATTTTTATATTTTTATAAAAAATAAAAATAATAAAAAACTAAAATGTTCATATTTAACCTTTGAATTTAAACATATTTATAAATAATATTTTGTTTAAATTTAATTATAAATATTTTTAATATTATTTTAAATAAAATATAAATTTTAAAATTAAATTAAAATAAAAAAAATTTCAAATTACGACGACCCAAGAAAGAAAAATTGAAGGACAATAAAAACCGGCCTGCATTTAAGCGGCTTCATTTTGCCGTTAAAGTGCCAATTTTGTAAATTTAAGTAAGTACTACGACTGATGGCAACAGGCGAGCGGCAATGAAGAAAAAAGGAAAGAAAAATAAAAGAGATAAAGATGCCTTTCGATTCTCAGAGATCTCTCACTCTCATCACGTACATAATAAAAGCAAAATAAACCAAATAATTTCCTTCTGAAATTCTCATCCTTTTCCCTTCACCAATCTACCTTTACTTAGCTTCTACATTTCCTTTTTTCTTTTTTTTTTTTAAATATTTTTTGGTTTCGGTTGTTGAGTTTTTCTTAGAAGTCCTTTTGAGATCTTTTTATTAGTCCTTCTTTGGAAAAGAATTGGTACCCATTTGAGAAAAAGCTGAAATGGAAACTGGGTCGAACTCAGATTCACAAGAAAAGGTGGAGGCTTCGAGCGGAAGAGGCAACAAGCTTGGTTCAATGATACCGAAGATTGAACCCTTTGTGCCTAGAAGGGATCAAAACCATAACCCGAGAGAGTTAAGATCTTGGGCTAAAAGAACGGGTTTTGTCTCTCACTTATCTGGAGAAACCGGCACTGCTAGTTCCACTGAAGGATTTGACGGTTCCACTAGGTTTCATGTGGAAAAAAGTGGTCGTGATCAAAGAGCCGGCGGGTCATCTCCAAAAATCGAGATTGACCCGGTTTTGGGCCGGACTAGACCCAATACAGGGGTAGAGATTGAAATGGATTCGGGTTCTGGGTCCGGGTCAGGTTCCAGGCAAGGAAGGAAGATAGTTGCAGATGAGAATAGAAATGATTCGGCGGAGAAAGTTGAGGAAAGGAAAGTTGGGTTAAATGGGAATGGGAATGTAAATGCGGTGGAAAATAAGAATGGGAATGTCGATGGAGTGCCAGGTGTTACGCCAGTAGTCGTTGAACGGAAGAATGAGGAGGGAAAAGGTGAAAGGGATGTGGAAGTTGGTATGTATCCTGGAGGTGCAGAGCAGCAGGGTCATGAAGGGTGGAGCGGTCATCAGCCGGGCTTGAAGGTCGGGTTAAGAGATAATACGGGTTTTGGTTAGTTCCTTTTATTCCACCTTTCTTAGTAATGTTTTGTACTGAAAAATGTTAGTTAGTGTTGAAGTATGTGGATATTTACGTTAGATTTCCGAGCTATGTTGTTACTACATGAGATCAATGTCTTTGAGTTTTTCAATAGCCAGAAGCTGGAGTTTATAAATTAATAATGTCTCATGTAGTTTAGCTTGCTGTTTATTTTTCAAGGGCATAGAAAAGCGTTGTTAAGTGTGAATCGCCCGGTGCAAATAGTAGCACAAGTGAGAAGTTCTTAGAAACAAAATTGCAGAAAATTTTCTACTTTTTGTGGGAAACTTCTCAATACAGATGGACAGTTCGGATTTCTCTAGGCTTCTTGTTCTAAATTGGATAATTCTGCTATAGTTTTGTTTAGCTTACGCTTATTGTTTGTGAAAAGACAGGTGGAATCATCAATGCATGGTTAACTTTGAATGTTTTGAAAACATTTATATGAAGTTTCCAATTCCAACGTGGTTCTTATTTATATCATGGAGATATTTGAGGCTTTAAACAAAGGGAAGGACATAATATCATTGATTTTTGAAAAGCTACCAAATAATGAAAAACCCAGATCATGAATTGCTTTCCACAGTTATAGAGTTTTTCAATCTTGTAGTAGCCAGTGAATCATTTAAAATGTTTTCGATAACTAGGAAGAAATCAGTATCTACTGCTGATTCTCATCTGATTATCTTTATCTACAGGAGCACTAATATATTATGGCCTGCAGCACTTTTTATCATTGGCGGGTTCGCTTATATTCATTCCATCGGTAATGGTACCAGCCATGGGTGGAACAGATGTAAGCTGCTTTTTCCTATAGAAGTATTGATTGCTTGACATCTAACACAATTGGATTATGAAATGCAGTGATATCTCTGATATGTGATGCAGAAAGATACTGCCACTGTGATTTGTACAATGCTGCTGGTTTCTGGCATTAGTACAATTCTGCACTCCTACTTTGGTACCCGGCTTCCATTAGTTCAAGGAAGCTCATTTGTCTATCTGGCACCAGCACTAGTTATCATCAATGCTCGGGATTATAGAAATCTCACAGAACATGTAAGTTAGGTTAAAGAAAATGAGAATTACAACTTCTGCTGTCAGTTTCTTTTCCTTTTTTAATTGATATAGTTTTAACTTCACCGTAAATGGCTTTGATGCTCTACTTGCTGGTCAAATTAATGAATGTGATAACTCTTAATTTTCATCATAATTTTGCCTCTTATTGTAAGAAGAATTGAGTGCGTCTTTAGTTCATGGCTTGCAAATTTAAACTAGTGTTTCTTGCAATTCAATCTTATTCTGGTTTCAACAATACATTTTTTTTACTGTAGAAATTCAGGCACATAATGAGAGAGCTGCAAGGAGCTATTATTGTTGCTTCAGTGTTCCAAAGTATCTTAGGATTCAGTGGCTTGATGTCTCTTTTACTGAGGTATTTCTATCAGAATTCTTGTTCATGGATATTATTTCTTAGACTACTTCTAAGTCCTACTCTCTAAACTATTTATCTGGAATTGTTCATTCACTCTCACTGTGGAATGCTGAGCTAAATTAAAAGGAATTTAATGCTTGATAAGCTTCTTCTCTCCTAATGTTTCTACAATCTTATATGACCAGGCAAGATCTTGGTTCTTAAAAATGAATTATCATTACGATTTGCATGGGAGGGGATCTTTATTTGTTTTATAGTGCAAGTAAATAGTTTATTATGAGAAACTGCCATGTCAAGTTTATGCGCACCATTTATTATATGATATAAGTTGGTGTCACCTATGGAGATAACTGCTTTTTTGTTTTGTAATCTCATTCTACAGATCGATTAACCCAGTTGTGGTTGCACCAACTGTTGCCGCTGTGGGTTTAGCATTCTTTAGTTATGGTTTTCCACAAGCTGGTAGTTGTGTAGAAGTCAGTCTTCCTTTAATATTGTTAGTTCTTATATGTACCCTGGTGAGTGATTTCCTGAGCAAACCAAGTTGCATACTGGGTGGTTACTGAGTATATGAATACATTGATGCTTTGATTTTTCTTATTCCTTTTAAGGATGTCTTCCAAACAGTTATTCATTTTTATGTACTGTTTTTCTAGTATCTTCGAGGAATATCCATTTTTGGGCATCGATTGTTTCGAATATATGCAGTACGTACTCTCATCTTTCATCTTGTTTATTCTTTCTAAAACTTGATTTAATTTTTTTTTTAATATCTAGTGTTAATTACAAGCTACCGTTTCTTCAGTTCCTCCTTTGAGATAATGAGCTACTAGCTAAAAGCTAACCAGTTATTTGCAGTTCTTCCTTCCTTAACGATGAAAGCCTAATAGTGGTGGATAACAAGATAATATGTTGCTTCTTGGGCACTGCTTGTTTGGTTATAGCCTTGAATACCAATTGTTTATCACTTCTTTTTATCGGTAATGGTGTTTTGTTCTAGTTATTTGGTGGGTGTGGTCAAAGGTCCCCCCGTCCCCTCCAGAAAAATGCTTCGTGCTTTATCTTAATCTATTTCCTTAAAAAACTGAATTTGTTTAGGCATTATTGGTGGGGTGGAAGGAAATTTGGAAAGATGGAAAATTGGAGGAAGAGAAAACTGAAAAAAGAGAAAAAATATAGTTTTTTCTATTGGTGTGCTTGGTAGGAAAGATGGAAAAATGGAAGGAAAAAAAATAATTTTCTCTTGTCTCATTGCTTGGTATGATTGAAAAATAAGAGGAAAGAAAATAAAAATTATATTGTTTTACCATTATACCTTTGTCAATTAAAATGAAGAAACAAAATCTAGAAAATATGGAAAATTGTGTAAATATACACGCTTGACTAATCTCATTTTCTTTCTACTTTTCTTTCCAATTTGGAGTGATTTGTTGTTGTTACTAGGTGCGAAAAATGACAATCTTTCCTATTTTCTTTCCTCTCACTTTTCTTTCCAACCAATCACACTTAAAATTCATTTTCTTTCCAGTTTTCTACCCTCCTCTATCCATCCTTCCACTTTTCAACCCTATCAAGTACTCTCTTACTGTCAAGCATTGCACTTTTTGTACCATTGCATCAGTCTATGGTATATCAGCACCTGTCATCATGACTTCCACTTTAACAGTCCTTCAAATTTTAACAGTTCTAATTTCTGATACTACCATCTTTGGAGGAAATAGGATGTAATAATGATTTGCCCTGGAGATCTGCTGTGTCAGAATGTCCATCATAAGAATGATTAAGGTCCCATTGTTCTAAATAATAAACAAATTTGAAAATACCATGTGAATGATCTTTCATCTTTCTTTCAATCCCATTCAAAGATTAACTGGTCTCTCTTCCATCAGCTATGACATGAAGCTGAATGTTTCACCAGATAAAAGCTGATTAGCAGTGCTTCCTGAGGAAAGACCCTTCTTAGCCCTTCCACAGTAGAAGTAGAATTAAAATATTAAGTATTGAAAAAGTTTATTGCACTTGTTTCTGTTTAATTCTGGATTTTCACTTGTCAGGGTAATGTTTAGGTTCTTTGTTTTCGGTAAGGATATTGTTAATCGATCATCATGTCATTGTTTGATCCCTGCAGGTTCCTTTGAGTGTTATGATTACGTGGATATATGCATTCTTTCTGACGGCTGGTGGAGCCTATGATTACAAAGGTTGCAGTCCTGACATTCCCAGTTCAAACATTTTAGCTGATCAGTGTAGAAAACATGCGTATACCATGAAGCATTGCAGAACTGATGTTTCAAATGCATGGAGAGCCGCTGCGTGGGTCAGAATTCCCTACCCTTTACAGTGGGGCGTTCCTATCTTCCATTTCAGGACATCTTTGATCATGATCATTGTGTCTCTTGTTGCATCAGTTGATTCAGTAAGTAGTTTATGGGGTGCCAAAATTTCAGTATTAAATGAACTGTGTGATGGAAATACTTGATTTTGGGAAAGTTTTACCCCCCAGAATTTTCTTGTATAGTTCTATCTAAGTAGCTGAGTGTAGAAAAAGAAATGAGGTCAAGAAAACAGAGCTGCCAAACTGATTCGTGTTTTTAACTTCTAATATCTGTAAATGGAAGGCGCTGCCGCTGAACAAGAAAATAATGGTTATAGCCCTGACACTGCTACTTGTGATACGATGACCAAACAGGTTGGAACATATCACTCCGCATCTTTGCTTGTCGGTTCAAAGCCTCCAACTGCAGGAGTAGTTAGCAGAGGCGTTGCATTGGAAGGTTTCTGTAGCATTCTGGCTGGACTTTGGGGTTCTGGTGCTGGCTCAACAACTTTGACAGAAAATACACATACGATAAACATAACAAGGATGGCAAGCCGTAGAGCTGTGGTATTTGGATCTCTTTTCTTGATCCTCTTCTCGTTTGTAGGTAACGTCAAAATTCAAGCTTGGCTGGAAAAAAACTTCTTCATGCAATGGTGGATAGATGATAGAATGTTGTTATTCAATGGTTATGAATATGATTTCAGGGTGTACTAACTCTGTCCTACTAGCTTTATATCTAATCTGGGTGATGCATTCCCAAAAAAGAAACAAAAAAGCCATGGTTAGATTTAATCGATTAGATTTCTCCAATTTGATCTTACAGGTTGATACCTGTATGAAGCCTTGGATGCATTATCTGTGGGTTGCATATGCATTCAATATGCCTTGCTAGATATTATTTAACTTGTTTATCATACATTTATGAGTTATTTTGTTGATTTGTTGACTCATCTTTGACAGGAAAAGTGGGTGCAATTCTTGCTTCGATACCACTGTCATTGTCTGCTTCTGTTTTGTGCTTCATGTGGGCCCTTGTCGTGGCCATAGGCCTCTCAACCTTGCAATACACTCAGACAGCGAGTTTCAGGAACATAACCATTGTTGGAGTGTCCTTGTTTCTTGGTTTATCCATAGCTGCCTATTTCCAACAGTACCAACCTGAGTCAAGTTTGATGCTGCCGAGTTATTTTGTTCCGTATGCGGCTGCATCGGATGGACCAGTCCACACTGTTAGCAAACAAGTAAGTTCTAGATGTGCATATATGTTTTTGCATCATGATGCGGAATGCCACCATTCTAGTGGCTAAGCTGATGATACGTAGATGTGTACACTCTTACGCTGTATTTCTCTGATTTGGTGATTTATTATGCCGTTCTTGATTTTCCTAATTGTATGAAAAAGGTTTTTGACATATTGTTCCATGAATATGTGTCAGCTTGATTTTGCTATAAATGCACTCATGTCTATGAGCATGGTGGTTACACTTTTGGTAGCACTTGTACTCGACAACACCGTCCCAGGCAGCCGGCAAGAACGAGGGGTCTACATTTGGTTGCGTCCCGAAGACATGGCAATCGATCCATCCTTGCAATCAGATTACTCTCTACCTAGAAAATTTGCCACACTTTGTTGTTGTTCGAGATGTTTGCGTGCCTAAGTGTTCATCGGAAGATAGCTTGTGCGTCAGCTTGAAGTTTCATTTCGGCCGAAAAAAGTTTAAGTTTCTGTATTGAAAGACCAATTCCTCAATATTGTGCATTCCGAGATGGTTTGGGTCATTCATAGAATTACCACTACATATATTAATTCTTTTGCTACACGAAATTCTTAATAGAATTAGTAATATTAGCATCTTTGTAGTTGGTTGTTCCAAGCTGAAAACAGTTAAATATTCTTTTAATGAAAGAATTTTCTTTATATTTATTGTTCATTTGAAGTTTGGAATGCATAGGGGATGGCTGCGGATAGGATATTTGCAATTGTTGAAACATCCGAACCCATTACGAAATAGTAAACCTAATATCCGAATTTGCAAAAAGACAAATTGGCTGGTGTTAGTTATCCGATTTTAAACTATCTATGCCATCATCCCTCGAAATGTAATTTATAATTTTTGTTTGATGACAAGCTTCCTATTTCATATGAAAAGAAATAACTAATGAGGAAGTCCGAATATAAGTTTTATTTACAGTTTTGTCTTACAAAATGTATTTCATAGATTGAAGATGACGTCAGCACTTACATATTCAATTAAACTTTGTTACAGAGTTTGACATGGGATTCATGGTTTTTCTTTAGATCCACGATATCTTCTATTTTAACGAGAGTCCACTGTGTTTGTCAAGTCGGCTTAGGTACAAATGTGACGATTTGCACCACCTACAAGATATTGTCCATTTTCTCTCATAAGAAGCAATGTTACAAATAATAAGAAGTAAAATTCACGCAACTGTTCCGTAAGTTAGTATGTATCATCTCAACCCATAGCAGAAGATAACTAAAGGGGGTGTAGCTCATATGGTAGAGCGCTCGCTTCGCATGCGAGAGGCACGGGGTTCGATTCCCCGCACCTCCAAATGCCATCCAATTTATTTTGGTTTTAGTCCTTCTGTTGGCAACAGCTCCCTGGCGAGGGCTCCGCGTGCGTTCGGCCTAACATTTTCCGAAAACGCTTATATTGAAAGCAGCCTAATTCAATCTTTAGGCCTGAGACCTTTCCCAGGTTTCTGAGGTATCCTTCTTTAAAGTTGATAATTCGCATATTGATATTATATTTATATATTATATTATATTAATATTATTAAAATATTAAAATATTATTATATTATATTTATATTATTTTTTTATATGTTATATTTTAATTATTTTTTATCTCTTATTTATTATTACCGGTCCACCAGTATTGGCTTCTCCTCTTAAAAAAATGAATGGTCGGAGACCCAACCCATTTTAGGATAGGGCCTAGGTTTTAGATGCAGTGCAATTCAGTTTTTCAATTAAATAAGTTGTTTATTATTTGTTTGCTATGTCCAAGACCTTTGCCTTTTTAGATTTCTGCTGAATTTGGTAGTCAAAGAGAAAAGAAGGGTCTAAGTATAGGATTGGCTTTTATTTTTTCCTTGGGTTTTAGTAAATAAAAAAAATAAAAAATAATGGTAAGGCAGGAATGATTCCACATTTTATAATAAGAATTGGATTATGATTTTATACGTACAGGTTATCATTCTTCAATTAAAACATATTTTTTTAAAAGAAAAATCAAGAGAACGAGTCACTAAATTCTTAGAGCAGACAATATTTACATAAATAGTATTGATCCATTGTATTAACAATAGCGTTATCTATGAAAATCTATATCGTCGAGAACACCCTTTAACTAAAGAATTAGTATTGAGGGCTATATGATCATACATCTAATAGCTAAAGATCGATTAGACCATGACTTTGTAAGGAAGTCCACTTACTTTTATCAAGATGTTTTTCTCAAATGACAAGTTTTAGAACAAGCTCCAAAGCCTAAAGAGAATAATATCTCATAATGGATATAATCATCAATCCTAACATCACTAGTGACGATCCGTTGTATCAAAAAATAGTGTTAAACTAATAAGCAATGAGTGGATCGTGACTTTATAAAAAAGAACTATTCTTTCTCTTATCAAAGCGTCTATTCTTAAAAGATAAATTTGTGAGAATAATCCCTTGAAGCCTCTAGCCGAATAATATTTCATAATGGATTCAATGCCCAACAATTCCTTCGTCGATAATGTGGAACAATTACATGAGAAATGGCATTGTTTGTAGGATTTGATGCCCTAGCAAACATGCAGTCCACATCGCTGACTTGTGGGCTAGTGTTGGAAAAAAAATAATTTTATGTTCAGTAGTTAAGGTTTAGAATGTATCTTTATGATAAAAGATCACTATTCTTTTATTAAGATATATATTTTTTTATAAAATCTGAAGGATAGTTCTCAAGTATCTAAAGCGAAAATTAACTCATTACAGGTGATCCCTATAATACTTTTATCAATGTGTTGAACTGTAGCACCAACACATAATATTGAGAGTACAATAATGCCGCATTTAATAATCAAAGATTAAATTGTGACTTTATAAATAAAAGTTACTATTCTCTTGTTAAGAGATTTTTTTTTTAAAAACAAAATTGTGAAGAAAAGTCAAGTTCAAAACTTGAGTCTAAATCCTTAAAACAAACAATATTTTATAACAAGTATAATCCAAACTAGCTTTATATCAATAATGATATCGTTTTTTATATTCGTACCACTTCTCAAGAAATACAAAATTCTAATATTTAATTCAACAGTAAATTTATATTTTTTTTCTAGAAAAAAAAAGAATATGAAGAGAAACAAAATTAGTTTTAAAAAATTACATACACAACACAAAAATAATTTTACATTATTTGGGGAAAAATTTAAAAGGAAAAAAAGAAAACAATGACGAGTCATGACAAACCCAGCCGGTCCAAGCCCTGACGAGCCACGCTTGAGCCAGGCTCCACCTTGAGCGCCTCCTCAAAAGCCTTCCTAGATTCTGCCTTCATCTCTTTAAACTCGTAGCTAAGACCCAACAAGCACAACGCCTTCGTTTTGACTGCATTACCATCCTCTTGATCACTCATCGTAACAGCCTCCTTCAAATCCGCAATGGCCGAGTCAACTCGCCGTCTCTTATTAACTGCCAACTTCAACTCAGCCCTCCTCACCATCGCCTCCATGCGCTCCCTCTCGGGGAGTGACGACTTCACCCGGGGCGA
>JBBYHM010000005.1:4345385-4358655 GCA_038381775.1 Adansonia rubrostipa | reverse complement strand
ATAGTCTTGATTTAGGTGCATAGTACGCACTAATGTGACGCCTCTCTAGCAGATATTGCTTTATGTGCATGCCACAACATGACAAGTTTTAGATTAAGTGTTTGAAAGGTCCCACCATTCTGCCATCATTCACCATTTGACATGTAAATTGATGTAAGAGTTTGAGAAATTTGAATTACTGCTTAAAAAAATTGCTATAAAAGGCGCTTCCCTCCTCCCGTAGAAGCACAAGTAGACAAGCCAAGCATTGCAAACCTCTCTTTACGTTCAAAAATCTTTCAGCAGATATACTTTCAAAAAATTTTCTTCTACTCTATGAAATGAAAGTTTCGTTCTGTCAACCCAAAATGAAGGTGTGGATTGTTCTATTGTTGGCAGTATGGGCTTGTTGGATATCCATGGTTGAACCATGGGGTTGCATCGCTGCAACAGAAAATGAACACAAGCTCAAAGTTTACACGGTGAAATTCACTACTAAGGGTGCAACCAGAAACTCGTATCTGATGTTTATGAAAGATCTGTACAATGCATTGACAGCCCGTGCAGACAGAAGCGGAGATATACCGGTGTTGCCTTCTCAATCAGCGCAGCCTACTGATCCCCAGCAATATCTATTGGTGGAACTCTCAAATGGGGATCGAACCGTCACTTTAGCTTTGAATGTTAGTAATGTGTATATCTTGGGCTATCAACCAGGTGGAAGTGGACGTTCCTACTTCTTTAGCGATGTTCCAACTGCTACACGTAATGCTTTATTTCCAAACACTCAAAGGGTGTCTCTTCCATTTACTGGCAGATATGGTGCACTTGAAACTGCTGCAGGAGTGGATGACAGAAGGGCAATCCCTCTTGGAATTAACGAACTACGACAACATATTGATAACATGAATTATGTCCAACCTAGTTCTAATCGTGGCCCTATCGCAAGAGCCCTTATAGTTTGTATCCAGATGGTTTCAGAAGCCGTGCGATTGAGAAACATCCAGCAAGAAATACTTGCAGTTGCGGAGCCTCATGCGGATGGAACTTATGGAGTGTTTTATCCGGATGGTTTAGTCATGGAGTATCAAACCAGTTGGGAAAGCATCTCTTCTGCCATCCAATCTGCAACAGATGGAATTTTTGGAACAGCAGTCCGTTTAAGATATGATGGTCGAGAACTGGTTTTAAGCACTTTGAGACAAGTGATTTTCACGATTGCAATAATGCCTTTAGTATGCAGAAACACAAGAGCTAATCCACAGCTTTTGCGCATGCCAGCATCGATATCATCATCTGGGTTTTCTTCTTCTTCTTTTTCTATGGCTATGAGATCCAGCGGCCTGGAAGACAATAGTGACACTTGTGAAAGAGTTTTAGCACCAACCTCGCATATCATCGGGCAAAATGGTTTATGTGTTGGTGTATAC
Organism: Adansonia rubrostipa; assembly: GCA_038381775.1. Lineage (NCBI taxonomy): Eukaryota > Viridiplantae > Streptophyta > Magnoliopsida > Malvales > Malvaceae > Adansonia > Adansonia rubrostipa. The sequence continues at coordinate 4,357,246 of JBBYHM010000005.1, read as the reverse complement.
AAGGGAAGCTACTATGATGGAACCAAAGTAGTCTCATCGGCATGTGTACAGAATCAGGCCGCTCAATTATGGACGTTGAGAACAAATGACAACACAATTAGATCTGGCGGAAAATGCTTAACCGCTTACGGATTGAAATCTGGAAAATATGTGATGATCTATGATTGCGACACAGCTGTCTCTGATGCCACCAAATGGGAAATTCGTAGCGATGGAAGCATAAGAAATCCCAAATCCGGGCTAGTCTTGACGGTAGGTAAATATAGTCTGGTTGTAGATAACAATATTTATGCTTCTAAACAAGCTTGGTACGTCAGCAATAATACGCAGCCATCAGTGACCACCATTGTCGGTTACAAAGGTCTGTGCTTGCTAGCAAGTGGAAACCGAGTGTGGCTGGAAAAGTGTTTGAGCAACGACAATGAACAAAAATGGGCAATATATCCAGATGGAACCATTAGACCTCAAAAGAACCGAGGTGGGTGTCTCAAGTATGCAACTACAGGCGGAGACACTGTTTCTGTGGGAACGTGCGATGGATTTAATGAGGAACGGTGGCGGTTTTATAGCGATGGCACCATTTTGCATTTGGCGACTGGACAGGTGATGGATGTAAAAGATACTAGTGCCGCCCTTCCTGAGATTACGGTAAACGATCACAACGCTCAACGACCTAGTCAAATTTGGTTTCAGGTGCAGCCATGAAAGTGAAAGCACATAGGCACTACCATCTTTATATGTATTCAATAAATAAATGCTGGATCTCGTAATCTAGCACCGTTACCTGGCCGAATAAAAACCTTTTATCTTATTTAAATCACCCATCTATTCTAATCTAGCATAATATTTCACGCGATTAGTAGTATACAGTAGGTAATGGATGCAGGCCCAAGACAAATTGAACCTTTCTTAAGTCGCTTTATGTATAACTGCCACTATCCTACCGGTACGTCTCCCCAGATACTAATACTTTGTCATAATCCTAGTTCCAACGGTTGTGATGCTTCATTTGTCTATGATGAATTAATCATATGCGCATTCAACGTTGGTTTGAGAGCTGAAAAAGCCCAAACCACCAAATGACATAGTTGAGGCCCATGAAAGCCAGTCACGATGATATGGGGCTCACTTTGATTAGACCATTGGTTTTTCTAAGCCCGCCTATGAATGATACTGAGAGCTTTAATATCGACTGAAATGTATACCAAAGAGCCCAAATTAAAAATTGATGTTAAAACTGTCTCCCGGTGTTTCCTTATAAAGGTGGCAGTTCGTTAAGTTTAGATAGGTTTAGATTAAATTATTTTTTAATTTAAATTATTTTATATTTAAATTTATTTTAAATTGAGATCATTTAACGTTTGGATATTTTTAGATGGTTCGACTTATCTCAAGCTTAGACCACTTTGATTATGAGTTTTTTCAGGTTCAAAATATTTTAGATTTAGATTTGTTCAAGTTTAGGTGAGTTTCGACATATTCAAACAATTTTAGAATTTATAAGTTATTAATAATTTTTAATTTCGATTGTAATAATTAATTTTATATTTATGTAGTGGGAAAATTACTAAAATTAAAATTTTAAAAATTAATAATTATTTATATAAATATAGAATTATATAATAATATTATTTATATATTGAGTATTAATATATTGTATTTAATATTATCTATAATTTTTATTATATTATCATTTAACTTGAAATAAAAGATAAATAACTAAGTTCGGTATATATGTACATATGTATGTATCTACTTATAGTAAAATAAAAAATAAGTTGTTTATTTTTTATACTTCTTATTTTTTTTATAATAATTATATACTTACACTTTTGTTAGTTTTTATGATATTTAGCTTGATATAATTAATGATTATATAAGAATTTTTTTTTTGTTTTATAAGTGAGTTAAAATAAATATAAAATAACACTAGATAAAGTAAACGTAATAAAACCAATGGGTTACATTAAAAAAATTATTAAAATAAAACAAGTTATAAATAAACTCATAGTTATATATATATATATATATATATATATAACTTTTTTCTCTTAACTCAATAAACAATTGGTGTTATTTACTTAGTCCCATAACTTTTTTCTTTATTTTATTTTGTTAGATGTTATAGCCTATTCATTTTAATGTTTAAGATGCATTTAGAAATTTGGATTTCGAAAATGGATTTGAATTTAAAAAATAATGTTAATTATGTAATAAAACACATTTAATATAGTATTTGAGATTATTTTTCGAATTCATGAAATTGTTGATGCCTATTTAATGTTGAATTTGAAATATTTATAAATATTTGTGAATTTAAATGGCTTATAAATATTTTAAAATTTATATTTTTATACCTTTCAAATATGTAATCATATTAAATCATTACAAATTTAATCGTAATATACAAATTTTATTCTCACAATTTAACAGCAAATAAAATCCTATAGTTTCAAATTATAAAATATTGATATAATTTTAATATTTGATTATTTTGACTAACATTAGAAATATCAATTAATTATTTAAATTACTTTATTAAATTAATACTCTTATTTATTTTTATATAATAAGTAATTTAATCAATTTATAACATTTAATTTAATTGTACATTTGCTATAATGTGAACTTAATTTGTATTATAGGGATTTAAAATTTATAAAATTATTTCTATATTGCATATAATAGAGTTGAATTTATTTTTTATAAGATTAGAGAAGTTTATGAGAAACTTGATCCTCCTGATTATTGAAGAAAGTAAATTTAATATTTCGTTTTTCATTAATGGCAAAGGATATATTGATATTTTAGTTAATACAATTACTTCAAAATAAACATTTAATATGGGTATTAGAGTTATCAACAAATGAACAAATTATACTCCATCTAATCACATTTTCCCTCATGAAACTTCCATATTGGTTGATACCTAATGAAACCTCTATATTGCCCTCCATCTAATCATTTTTTTTTTCACAAAATGCCTCATATTCCAAGCTTAATGGGTCTAAAAAAATTGTGTTAATCCATTCGAAAGGTCCAAAATAAATTTGATAAGGCTTGGTTTGAATTTAGGTCATTTTTGGTACCAAAAATCCATTTTTGCCTGATTCATGGTATTTTCTTTACTGTGTAATATGGATTTAAAACACAAGTTTGGGCGCATGATTCATGACATTTTTGCCTGATTCATGGCATACCCCAAACTTTTGTTTTAAATCAATATTCCACAGTAAAGAAAATGCCATGAATCAAGCAAAAATGCCCAATGTATTGATACAATAATGCATTGGGCATTCTTGCTTGAATGTATCAATACATATGGGTAATGTATTGATAAATTTTAATGTGTCTCAATACTTTTGGCCCAAAAAATCATAAATTTGCTATTGGCAAGCCTTTATTGATACAACAAGTGGATGTATCAATACGTCATACTTGGAATCAATACAAACACTATTTTCTCATCTTAAGAGATGTGGCAGCCATATTATCGATACACCAAGGACATATATCGATACATTTACTTGAAAATATGGATTTTGCTTACCTTTGACTCTTTGAACGCCTTATTTAAGCTCGAAGATGAGAGATGGATTATGCTTGCTCATTTGATCTCAATGATGTCCCGTGATGCTTGCATGGGCGCTCAGACAAAATTAAGTGTTTACAATATCAAAAGAATTAGAATACCACATTATTATATGCATGTGATATATATGCTGAAAACAACAACAAAAATCCTTGTATTGTTTTCATGTATGAATATTTTAAGACTATAATTTAAGCACTATACCTTTGTTCTAGAAATATTATTACCAAATACATCATTGTATCCATACTACACTTGTCCAAGGGTTGATTACTGCCTGTTTCGATAGGGCTAACATATACGAGTAAGGGCAAAATTAAGAATTTTATATTGGAGATCAAAACAAAAACATTAATATATAAATTTTGAGCCAAAAATAAACTTTCTAAAATTTTTTTCACTTAAAAAAATCCTTACTGTATAACTTGAAAAATATCCAAACTTAAAATAAAAAATTTTCAAAAGCCATTGGGGCCAAGGCCCTTGCCTATACCTTTTGGCTTTGCCCTTGTATATGGCTTAACTTTGAATACGATTTTTAATAATTTAAGCCAATTTTAATGATAAAAATAGTTTAAATTTAAGTACAAAAATATATAAATATTAATATAATATACTATTTTAATAATATAATGAATAGTGAAATGAGTTTTTAGACCCTTTACCCAAACCTAGGACAAACATTAAAATTTTCAATTCGTGACTTGATCCATAGACAAAATCTATACAAATGCAATTATTGGAAACTAGATTTAGCAAAACCAAATAAACACAGTCATTTGGATATGTCCATCCTGATATGTCTAAGCACATAAAAATATTATATACATGTTGATATGATATATATATATATATAATATACAGACTACTATTAATAATGTAAATTTTCCCACATTCAACTTCCACCTTTCATTTAAAAAAATCAAACTACTAATATTTTATTCAAATAGATAAAAATTATTATAGTCACCTTAATATAGTATATTATTAATTATTTAAATATTCCCACATCCAACATTTTCACATTTTAATTTAATTTTAAAAATTAAACTATGAATTACATATGAAATTTGTAGCATAAATGTATTATTAAAAAAGAACAAAGGGAATGTGCTGGATGAGGTGTAGATTTTGTGTACAATCTGTAAATGCATTGTTTATGAGATAATATATAAATTTATGAGGAAAAAAAAGGTAAAATTTATCAGTTTATTTATGTAGCTTGTTTAAAGTTATCATTAATCTTTAAATTGATATAACTTTATCATTATGATTTAATTTAGAAGCAAATTCGACTAAGATGTAACAATTGAAAATTATTCTATAAAATATTTCATTAAAATTGCTTTATGATGCACCTACTATGTAAACGTGGGTGAGGGAAAAATAATCATATATAGTTCTTTTATTTTCATAAGGTGAATGGCTTTTAAAAAGTAATTATTTAAAAAAATTATTATAATAAAAAAATTTAAAGAACATTCATATATTCAAGGAAGCTTATGGTTGACCTTCTGTTGAATGCTCATTTAAGGAAGGATCAATATTTCATGATTCGAAAAGAGTAGGCATTGAATGAGGCTTCCTAGTGAAATAGAACAATAGATCACTGATGATTAACACAAAGCCGACCCTCAACGAAGAAGAGCGGGAGCAAGTCAAGTTCTTCAATGGCAGTTAAGTGAGCTGGGGGAAGTACATGACTCTTTAAAATGTTCAAAGGTACTGCTTAGGCCTAGATTCCTCAAATGTTCTGAGGGGGTTAGTACGTGCTTAAGGGAAGCTGAAAAGGAGGCATCTTTTAAAGGCGCAAAAAGGATCTAGCTAGTAAGCCTCTGGTTTCTCATCATATGATTTGTAAAGGTATACATATATCTATTTTTTATTACGTTTTTATACTTGTAGGGGAAATGGTTGCTGAGAAGGAGTTGAAAGTCATGGTTGAGGGACTTGAAGATGTTACAAAATCTGTTGTGGGAAATTGTCGACTAGAGGATGGATTTAGTTGAACAATTTTTTATGGTCATCTTATCGGGGAAACTATGTATTTTCTTCTGGTCATCTTATCGGGGAAACGCGTTGGATCGACTATCCACCCCTAATAGGAGAGGTACCAACTTATAAATTCTGACTTGGTTGAGTTACTCTGATGTAATGTGGGTTCATTTTCTTGCAAGGATAGATACCATGAAACGGCAATTGTAGAACGTACAGTTAAATAAGTGATCACGGAGAAGGTTACTGATCGCTAGCAGAGGGAAAAGCGTAAAAGTCAAAAAGATTACAATGATCTCCCTGCGACAAAAAAGATAAAACCTTTTGCATTCCTCTAGCCCTCTAATGGAGTGCAAAAGATATTTTGATTTTTAAAACTTTTTATGCTCTTTTAATTTCCCTATGGGGTATAAAAAAGAGCAATAAAAAATTCCATGTTCCACTAGTCCTTCCATGGAGTACATAAGAGATTTTGACTTTTAAAAATTTCAAAAACTCAAATTTTCCTACATGGAATAATAAATTAGTTTCGTAAAATATTATTTTAGGAACTACAATTAAATGCCATATGTTGACACTAGATAAAAATTCAACGTTTAAGTTAACATGTACTTAATAAAGTACTGATTTTCGAGTATCATGAGAAGGTCGATCTTTACTTATTATTGTAACCCTGTACCCTTTTATATGATCTTTGGTATGATCCTTACTTATGATCGTACCCTTTTATTCTAGGATATTGTAATCCTCGCTATATAAACTCCGGTAGGTGAACAATCTCATCTAGCCCAAACAGATTGGTGTTGACTCCAAATAAATAGTTATTTTGTAATGACTATTTAGGGTTAAGTCAAGTGAATGATTTATCTCAACCACCCAGTCCCTGAAGATGAGAAAATATTAATAATGATATAGCTCATAGAATTAAGAAAATATAAAATAGTAATATATTATAAATATGGGAACAAGGGCCTTTTAAGTCGGGCTTGGTTAGGATTCATATCCGAACCACATTGCGACATAATGAATAAAATATAATATTTTAAGATAACATGGATAAAATAAATAATTAATGTGTTGTAAATGCCATATTAAATTTTATTGTCCGTTTAGTAATTTTCATTATCTCAAAGTAATGCCATGTCATATTCGTATTAAACAAAAATAAAAATATAAAACAAATGAAAAAAATCAAAAACAGAAAACACAAACCCCTGAGAAGAATCTTAATCCGAAATTCTTAAAACCTAAATCAACATGCAAACCATAAACCATAATGTAGCAAGCCATAAAAGCAACCAAACAAGCATGAGAATATTAAAGGAAAAGTTAATAAGATTTTGGTTTCACCTTATCCCATTTTCGGTGAGAGCTACTAAACTTGAAAAAGAGAAAAAAAGAAAAGAAAAGGAAAACTATTGCTTGTACCAAAATCTCTCTACTGAAGACATGGAAAAGAGCTTATGATCACCACTATTCAAGCATGCAAACAAAGATCACGAGCATAAAACTTTTGGATTTGGAGGCCATTTTTAAGTTTGTTTCTCTATTATTTAGTGAAGAACTGAAGATTCGATAGTCAAACAAGTAGTTTGTCTCTTTAAAGCTTTATGCCATAAGAATTCGCCTTCTTTTGTTTCTTTAAATATTTTTTTGCCATTTTTTCAATTAAATGTAACAATGCAATAAGAATAAGCTTTTTTTGTTTCTTGGATGGGTATATCAATTCGTCTCTCGATTGCTTAAATTTTTGTTTCAAATGATAAGAACTTAGTGTTAGGGTTCTTCACAATTTAGGTGTTTAGCTTGTTCTTCTTTGTTTCTAATTTTCTTTTCAACTGTTTTAATTTTGTTTGTTACTTTTTTTGTAATTTTTTTAATACTAATCTGACATGGCATTATTTTGAGACAACCAATTGAAAATTGCTGAGTGGACAATAAAATTTGATGTGGCATTTATAAAAAATTAATTATCTATTTCATTCATGTCATCTTAAAATATTATATTTTGTTCATGCCACGTTATCATGTAATAGACATATAAGCATTTTTAATAAAATTAAACTGTCATATTAGCATTTTGAACCGTTTCCATTAACTCCATTATTAAGTTTACCTTTTTGCTTCATTTATTAAAGTATAAAAACCAGATTACTCACTTCTACAATATAAAGACCAAGTTACCTTAGATTATTCAGTAAAAGGTCCTAGAAGGTACTTTGAGCTAATATTTTGCATACACAAAAGTAAAATAGTGACGTTCTATTTTGAGGATTCAATAACCAATAACCTTTGTAATCGTACACATTAATTATAGAATTTTAAGAATCGCCCTTGATATTATTAAAAAAAAAAAAGATTAAAAGTTATTAAAGTAGGGGTCTAAATTTTGTCTATTATTATTTTTTTAGTAAACATATCATCTGTACGCATGTTTAACAAGATTAACAAAGCCAAATTCATAGGCTATGGTTAATGTGCCTATTAAGCATTAATGTGACACTTTTAACTAGCAAATCTGTCATACGTTGTTTATTATGCATGCCACTAGAAGGCAAGTATTGATGCATTTGGTGTTTTCCACCATTAATTTGACATAACATTTATTGATGCATGCATCTTTCCTTGAGAAATTGGAATTATTACTAACAAGACAATCAAAGCTCTATTGATATAAAAGGTACTCGCCTTCTTCTGTTCCAAGCATTGCATTAACCTTCTCTGTGTGCTAAAAGTCTTTCACAAAAAATAATTCCGTAAAGCATTTAGTTTTTCGTACCACCTGAAATGAAAATTTCATTGTATCAACAAAAAATGGTTTGGGGTTGTGTTGGCAGTATGGGTTTGGTTGGATATCCATGGTTGAACAATGTTGCTGCATAGCTACAAAAGTAAATGAACTCAAGCTCACGATTTAAATGGTGAAATTCACTAGAATCGCCACCAAGGATGCCATCAGAAACTCGTATCTGATGTTTATGAAAGATTTATACAATACATTGACAGTTCGTGCGACAGAACCAAAGACATACTAGTGCTGCCTATTGATCCCCAACAATATCTTCTCGTGGAACTCTCCCATGGGAAAGAAAACATCATATTAGCTTTGGATACCAGTAATCTGTATATATTGGGCTATCAACCAGGTCAAAATGATCTCTCTTTCTTTAAAGATGTTCACATTGATGTACTTAATGCTTTATTCCCAAACATTCAAAGAGAGTCTCTTTTATTTGAAGGCAAATATAGGCTGCACTTGAGCTGCTGTAAAAGTGAGTAGTAGAAGTAAAATCAAATTTGGACCTGAGGAACTAGGCGAACGTATTAAAAACATGTATTACATGGAACCTAATTATGAATCTAATAGTGGCCCATTGTAAAAGCCCTTATTGTTTGTATATGGTTTCAGAAGTAGTACGATTAAGATACATGCCAAAAAAAAACTTGCAGTTGTAGAGCCTAAAGCTGATGGAACTTATGAAACGTATGAATAAGATGGTTTAATGATGAAGTATTAAGCTAGCTGGGGAAGCATCTCCTCTACCATGCAATTTGCAACAAATGGAATCTTCAAAATAAAAGTCCGTTTAGCATACGATGGTCAAGAATTAGTTTTGACCAACGTGAGGCAACTACTTTTCACGACTGCCATAATGCTACCAGCATGCACAAGAGCTAATCTATGACCTTTGAGCACGTCAACATCGATATCATCATCCAGGTTTTCTTTTTCATTACCCATGACTATGAGATCCACTAAATTGGAAGATAATGATAACTGTTATGAAAGAGAGCTAGCACTAATCTCGTAATTTATTGGGCAAAATGGTCTATGTGGATGTATACTAGGGATGCTACCATAATGGAAACAACATAATCTTAAGGGAATATCTTACACTTTACAAAATCAAGCTTATCGATTGTGGGCATTAAGAATAGATGATAACATAATTCGATCGGGCAAAAAATGCTTAACCACTTATGGCTATAGCTTCAAAAACTATGTGATGATCCATGATTGTGACATTATTGTCTCTGATGCCACCAAATAGAAATCCAATCCTAAATAAGCTACTTTTGTAGGAAGTAAAAACAACTCAGGCGTGATTAATCTTGTTGCAGATAACAATTTTTATGGCTCTAAATAAGCTTGGTATGTCAGCAATAATACAAAGCCATTGGTGACCACCATTTTTGGTTATAATGGTCTATGCTTACTGGTAAGTTGAAATTTGGTATGGCTAAAGAAGTGTGTGAGCAACGATGCAGAACAATAGTAGGCAATATATCCAGATGGGACCATAAGGCTTCAAAAGAACCAAGATGTATGTCTCAAGCATACAGATGCAGGTGGAGACTTAAGTCACCATGGGAATGTACAATGGATGGATTAATGAACGATGGTGATTTCAGAGTTATGGCATCGTTTTGCATGTGGGGACTAACTAAACATGTGATGGATGTGAAAGAAACTAGTGCCACCCTTCTTGAGATTATAGTCACTGATAATTACGAGGATCAACGATCTAGTCAAATTTGTTTTCAGGCGCTACCGTGAAAGTGAAAGCATGTGCACTAGCATCTTTATATGTGTTGTATAAAGAAATGCTAAATCTTCTAATCCAACACCATCACCTAGCCTTACCACAATATATGATTAACATGGTGGCAATAGCATGGTTTTTGATGGAATAAGGACTTTTATCTTATCAAAGTCACTAGTCTACTCCAATCTAACATAACATTTCACACAATTAGTGCTCTGTAGTAGCTAACGGATAGATACATGAGAAAAACAAATGAACCCAAAAAGAGAAAAGAAAAAAACTCATGTGCTTGGAACATTCTTTTAATTGCAAAAAAGGAACATGATAAATTACACCTTTCTTATGTCAGGTTTTTATCTTTTCTCTGTCACTGTCCATCACATAGTCCTAGCTACTAAACTCATAAGTTTAAAAGTTTAATTACCAGGTTAAAGTTTAACATATGTAAAATATGGTTTGAAGCATCCCTCTTGTTAAAACTTGAAAACCAAGATCATAACAAGGATGTAAGAACTTTATTATGTGAAATTTAAAGTACTTGTTGGAGCCTTACATGTTAATTATGTATACCATATTGGTACAATATAGTACCAAATTCTAAAGGAGTTAATGCTTTTACACAAGATTATGAATCTGCTGAAGGTCAATTCTTTGGTAAAGAATTCTACAATTTTTCAATAAAGACGCTGCTTGAAAGCCATAAACTATTGCAAGGAAGATAAGGTTAATCACTACAAGTATTATCCTATATTTAGGGTTGCATATTTAAGAGCATCTACATGGAATGGCTCATTGAAAGAAGTATCCGATGTTAGTCCAAAGATTAGGTTGTACGATTGCTTAATGCTATCTCTTTTTTTTTTTTGGAAATGAGTTGACTTTGTAAAGCTTATCATTTAGTTAATGACTTGTATTAGCCTAATTTTAGCTCATTTCTTCCCCCTATTATATATCAAAAAGTTAGAACAATATGCACTAACATCTTTAAGGAGTTTTGGTTTGGCATACTTGAATTCGAGCTTTGCCAAGAGTTAAAACTCCAGATATTCCCTTGATTGTCTTCATCTACGTCAATGACTTGTTGAACGCTATTGTCAAGAAAGTATTGCTATTAGTGAGGAATTGAAATCCTCTGCTCCTTTTCCATGTCCCCCAATAATAACTTTTCATTACATGTTATATAAAATAAATAAAAGTGGCATATTTATATAAAATAAAGAAAGTGATACATGATAAAATATTGATTGATGAGACACTAAAAGGGACATAGAGAAGGAGTAGAAGATATCTGTTTAGTGAGTGCCTTTATTAGGAAGGTTGTCATCGTATTATTAAATGTTAATATTTTATGAACAATGGTATGAACCAATTATATAGATTCAAAACCATTATTTATTTATTAAAGCCATCCCTTCCACCTCATCTCCACTTTTCAAAAAGAAAGATCATTCAAAGCATATCAATGTAGAATCCATGGAACAATGACGGATCTTCATTGTTACGTGGGGGACAACGGGCCCCATAAAGTTTTTAAATTTTTTAGTATTTATTTATATTAATTTTAAATAAATTTAAATAAACTCAATATTATAGTTATTACTTTTACTTTTTTAATTTAATTTAATTTTATACATTATTATAATTTAATAAAAGTTAAAATAATAGTATTATTTTTTATTTTTGTACCATCAATCATTAATTGCAAATCCTTAAAATTAAGAGAACTG
>JBBYHM010000005.1:4316201-4329987 GCA_038381775.1 Adansonia rubrostipa | reverse complement strand
TATAAAATCTTTAAAACAAATTAAAAGAACAAAATCAGAAAAAAGATGTGTATAAAAGAATTTTTTTAAATTTATTTTGTAATTGACTATATAATTTTTTTTTCACAACAACTTTCAACCAAACATGTGCTGTGTAATTATTTTTAGTAATCTTAATAATCTTAGCAACAAACGTTACAAATTTTACTAATTTACTTCAATTTTAAAAATATAAAAACTTAATTACCCAATTTTAAAATATAGGGATTAATTTATAAGATAAAGTAAAGTGTAAGAACTTAGAATATACTTCGACTGTTTATTAGAATATGCGAGTTAGTTTTTAGAATAAAAATAAGTAATTTTTTTCAAAAAATTTAATTATTTATTTAAAAAATTATTTTATTAAAAATGATTAAAAGATAATAACGTCCTAAATTATATTCATTTTGATAATTTATAAAATATATTATGAATTTTTTTTTCTTTGGTAGGCAGCTCCGTAGAAAGAATTAGAAACTGAATATGCAATATATATATATATATATATATATATCAATTAAAAGAACAAAAAGAAATACACCAAGAAATTTCAAACAAAATAAAAATTAAAAGTTAAAAAAAAAAAAAAAAGGAAGAAGGAAGGAAAGTGGAGGAGCTCAGATTCTATGGGTGTAAAAAGAGGTCTGTCATGCCCAATTTTGAGCAATCAGAACGAGGAATTATTTTTTTATAATCATCGCTTCCTCCATATTCTCTTCCCCCCTTCTTAATTTATTAAAAAAAAAGAAGGAAAAATTAGGCTCAGACACGCACAAACGCTGTCAGCAAAAGATCTGTTTGGTCCTTAAATTAAAACAATTTAAGAAAAAAAAAATCAGAATCGAGAAACGTAAATCTGTCATCATTGCCATAATTTTGTAACAACTAAGCTATGAAAACTTAAATTTCTAATTGGAAAAAAAAAAAAAAAACCCAGAGAACAGAGAAGAAAACAAAGAGATGGCCAAGGAAAAGCGTCGCTAATGTCTTTTATAAACGCGAAACCCTAATTCCGAGCAAAATTTTAGGGTTTTGTGTAAATGACAATGCTGTCCTTTCTTTTAAAGGGACGGGAAGTTCTGGGCCAAAGGCAGGGCCTAGGCCTGCTTGATTGTTAACGGGATCCAGATTTATTAATATTATTTGTGGCCTTGTGGGTGAAAATTAAAAAAATTAAAAATAAATTATATTTTTGTTGTAAAAAAATGCTATCGATGTGTTAATAGTTTTTTTAGAACATAAAAAATTATTTAATTATTTCAAATGTGTGATAATTATTTTAAAAAATAAAATACATTAATAGCTTTTATTACATTTCACATATAACATGAATTTAACTTTTAAATAATTTTACTAATTGAATTGATAATTAAATAATTTGCAACACTAATTAATTCAACCAATCTTTGTAACAGTGTGTGTGTGTGTATGTCTAGATATATATATATATATATATATATATATTTACTAGCGAAAAGAGAAGTTAATTTGTTACCTTTTTATTTTCGGATTGAAATGCATTTACAAAATCAATATAATTTTTCTAATTGATTGAAATAAGTAAAAATAACAATAATTGAGTACCACTTATTTCATTAACGAAATAACATCATTTAACCTGATGATAGAGTGCTAAATTTTTAATTTAATAATTAATATTCAAACCCTAAAAACTTTAGTAAAAAAAGAGTATGAAATATTTTTGTTGAAACTATAAAAAAGTAACTTTGTCTATTCTAATATAGTTAATCAAAACATGACATTTCCCTTAATCAGAAAAGATATATATATTCTATAAAATCAACCTCTTTTTATTTTACTGTACTACCGCAAAACAAGCAATCATGATATGAAGTGTCTAATTTTCTTGACTGCTTTTTTTTTTCCTCACCTTATTGTCCAATCATTTATTTTCCTTAAACTTGAATCCATAAATTTGCTGTCACCCTTACCCTTTAAACCCACTGTTTTAGTCACTTTCACGAAATTTTTATAATAGAGTAATATTCATATATTTTATTATATTATAATTGTATTTAATGTATTTAATATTTATATAAATTTGAATACATTAATGATTCATATTATATAAATTTTGAAATATTTATATACTCATATCGTGTTAAAATTTTAATTATTTTTTTGTATCATATTCGTTTAATTTTATTTACTATTATCAGATCTAGATATTTGTTGTCTCCTAGCTTCAAGTTTGCAATTAAAAGAACTTTGGCAAGCCTTATGCTTCAAATACACAAACATGTGTTTTTTTAATGGGCTTTCATATTTAAAGACTTTAATCTGAAATCCTGTTTAATTAAATCTGATCTTAAAAAAGAAAGAATAAAGCTTATGATTAATTAATTTCTCAGTGCATAATACTATATTTGATTGTTTGATTAATTTGTTTTCTAAGTACATAATGGTATATTTGATTATTTGTTCAAAGGGAGCAAGAACTTAGTTTTGCTAATTGTTGGCTTGTCAGCAATCAAATTCTGTTTTTAACCAGAACTTAATTTCTCTTTATTAATTTGATTAAATTAAAAAATGGGTTATATCCACCACACCTACCCAAAGAATTGAACTACTAGGATTTGTTAAGTCAAGTTTGTTAATTTAACGAACACACATTTTCGTTTATTGAAGCTGCAGATTTCAACAACCCCGACTAGTTTTTTCTTTACTGTCATCATCTCTTTTTTCTTTCATTCATTTGAAAGCAAAAAATGCTGCTTAAAGTTCACGTTTTATTCACTTGCTCTTTAGAAATTGTATGTATATATCTGCCGTTAGACAATGTAGATAGTGTGACAAGCAAAATTATATAAGCAGGACAGCAAATGCTTTGATTCCAGTACCCAAAAAATGAGTCATAGAAAGGTTCATTCACAAGGGAATATACCCTTTTCTTGGGAGGACAAACCGGGAGTCTCCAAGTCTTCCAAGGTCACCCATTATGATCAGTACTGCCCTATTGATGGAGGGTTGTATGACCTTAAACAATCACCTCCTGCTTCTGATGCTGTTGGTACTGGATCGTCGACCAAGATTTTGGTTCATGATGACAAGAAAGTTCCTCCTCCGCCGCCATGTTCGATACAGCTGCCTCCAAGGAGGACTACTTCCGTGAAAGGCTTGAGGTGGTGGCAAGAGGACCCTTTTCTTGTGGCTTATAAAGAGTGCACCAAAAGTGCGGGCAATGGCAAGTTGCCAAGTGAAGGTAGGAAAAACGTTACAGGGTGCGCCAAATTACCGGTAAGGAAGAAGAAGATCAGTTTTTCATGCAAGAATTCATCTGATGTTAAAGATGATAATTTGGTGAGGTTATCTAATCTCCCACCTCTTCCTAAACGTAGAATTCGTGCTAGACAGGATTTTGTTTAACCACTAGAAGAGTATTGGTGAAAGCTTAGCTTTAATTTGATAATCAAGGCTTTTTCTTTTTTGAAGACTTCGTCAAATAGAAATTTTAGATGTATTTACAATAATTTACCTTCAAATATATAATGGTTAATTAGCCTCAAACAATTGTTGTTGAAATACATTCACAATTATTCAAAATTCCAAACGACAAATTCTGATTTAGTATAACAATTATTCAAAGTTTCAAATGACCTTTTGAAATTTAAATCTTAGTACTTACAATATTTTCTCTTGTCTTAATGTAAATTACAATTTTTTTTTAATAAAAAAAACATTTCAAATGATTAAGCTAATGTCCATGTAAAGGAAGACATCCACATCCATTGGATTCTATGATCTTCTTCAGGCTTCTGAAAATCTCATCTTGAAATGGCCAAGGTGTTGATTAAGACAATTTCTATCCTCCCCTTATCTTGCTTGTAAGTCAGTCAATACGACATGCTTTTATTGAGACAGATGGAAAATTGCTAAAGTCAATAACTGTCTAAAATTTTCGTACCATGTCCATGGATATATATTGACTGATTTCTGAGGTCTTAAAAATTGAGTACATCTCCCACCATCATATGCCGACATTGTTGAATTTTTTGCTAAATGAAAAACTTGAAGCCTATCATCATTATACAGAAAACAATTTTCAGATGATTACATTCTTCGATGCTATTTATGTAGGCCGACACCTGGTCTTGCCCTAAGGACCATTTTTATACGCTGACACCAACTCCAGAAACTCTACCAAACAAAAACCAATGATGTATTAAGAGCGCATTACATTCAACATATTGCTTAATCACTTCTTAATCATAAGGGCTTAATTTTTTTTTCATGAAAAAATCTTGCTTCCAACCTTGTTGGCTTTTGGTCAAATCAATGTATTAATTAAATGAATAAAAATTAAGACAATGGCAGAGTTTTTCTCTTCGCAAATTTTCTCTAATTAAAACAACACTTGACCATCTGCCTTGTCCAAGGTTGAAGCCATTGTCGCTAATTTCTCCAACAAAATTTGAGCTTACTTATAGATAAGGTAAATGCTTCACTTCCTTTCCTTCATGATATCTATTAATTAGCCTAAGTTTTACTCTTTCTCAGCATATACAACCAACTGAAGAAACTGGATGGTTTTGGGCCTTGGCCAAAAAAAAAATTCCAACGACCTTACCAAATTTGTTTTTCTCTTAATTATTAATAGATTTGTTCATAAATCGTATTATCTGTCCTGCAATGGTCTTAGACGATGAACAAATCCAACTATCTGCTGAGACACATCATGCTTTATCACCTAATCCAGATTTTTGGCATCAACAGAAAAGCATTGCAACCCGCGACCAATGTTAACCCCCTTGGAAAAGAACATGGGTCCCATTTTCTATGCATGTTATGGCACCAAAAAAAAAAAAAAAAGAAATTTGTAAATAAGATGGTATTTCAACATTCTTGAGTCTTTTATATGTCGGTAAACGATGGTATTCCGCTCTTCCAAAGCAAAGGTTCAGACAGAAACTGATTGATTTCGGCCTGATCGATGACAGTTGTGGACTTTTTCAGCATCTTCCTTATTTATGTGATTCCGGGCATTATCCATCCATCCATCCATCCATCACCATCATTCAATTCCTAACCTCTTTCCAGTTTCCAATGCAAAAATGGTACTTGGCTTACCGCAAGCAGGCCAGCCAATCACCAAAAATTCCGCAATTATACCAAAAGCATTTGGCCCAACGGGCAGCATGAAATCTTGAAGCAACTGTTTCGCGTGCTGTGAATCCAATTTTAAAATAAATGTGTAAATTAGAAGAGAATTACAGTAATAACATTAAGTGGTCGACTAGACAAGAAAACATTTAATGAATAAATATTAAAAGAGAAAAGTAAGTTTTAAAACTCGAGTTCGAAACTTTTCATATCATATTTGAGTTAGATGATTAATTATTTTAAAATTTAAGATATTAAAAAAAGATTTAGTACTTATATTGAAGTTCCAACTTGTTTTATGGTATTATTAATTTAGTGTTTTTCCACCCAATAACATGTTTGATCTGTGGCAAACGCAATCTAACACTTCTGGATTAACAAGACCCTTTTTATGGGCCGCAGTGGAAAAGATGATCTTTGCTAAAGCATATTTCTTGGTGCCCCAAGTACTGATGAAAAAATTTTCAATTCTCTATTCAGAGAAAAGCATTTCCTATTCATTCATGTTAGACTTTTATCAAGGCCTAATTTAAGTTCGATATTAAATATGGATGAAATTGAGACAATATTCAACAAATATGGAAGAAAGTGAAATTCTTGACCAGTTTAAGACAAATTCAAATCAAAATCGTCTTTTGCCGGCTCAATTATCATTAGCCTATAATTAATTCACATAATGAGCAGAGGATTGATAAAGGAAGTTCCAGGTTCCTAAGTATAAGGGGATGAAACATAAATCTTTGCTCTTCAGCAGCATTTCATTTTTCTGCTTGAAAAAGAGATTCGTGTATATATAAAGTAACTTAGGAGATAACATTCATATCAGAAATTACGTTGAAAAATTGTAGACTGTTAATATGGATGAAAGCGATTTTTTGTACTTCTCCACTTCGGCCATATCTTTGATGATAACGTGAAGTATTTTAGAAGTTTGAAAAGCTAACAATCAAACAAAATCAATACTTGACCATGTATATGTTAAAACCTGCTCAAAGAAAAAAAAAAAAAGAAGCAATTCACGTATAGTGTTTTATGCAAATAATTACAAGAAATATATGTTCTTGAAGGGGCTGTTAAACCCACAATTTCGCTAGCTTGGATTCATAATTTAGTCTCAGAATCTTAGTAAAATTGCTTGTAAAAAACTTGATCCCAAGCATTGCAAAGAAATAATTAATGAATACTTAGATTTAGGATTTGGTTTAATTTATGTCCCCTTCGGATCATCGTGATGCCATCGCATCGCGATATCGTTTATGACAAAATATTTAAAGAATTTCAATTACAAAATGTAGATGCAATGAGGTTGAGGGGCTTCTGCCACACATTTTGCGCTACACTAATCATGAGTTTCATGTCACTTTCAAAGTGATAGAAATTTGTCCTAATAGTGCTGATTTTTTTTCCCTGGTTCAATCATCTAGCAAGCGTGACAATTCTAGTGGTGGGCAATTCGGCATCAAAGGAATAATGTAAATATCTTGCCCATGTGATGTTGATATATACTTAGCACTTAAAGCCAAGTTTTCGGTCTTAATAACTTGCTGGTGAAGAAAGGAAAGATTACGGTTTGCACACCTTCAATATTTTTAAATGAAGCTTATCTATAAATTGAATTATTCATTTATCTTGATATATTTAATTAGTATAAATCAAATTTTAAATAAAATTTTAAATAATTTAAATTAATTTGACTCAAATAAAATTATATATTTTATTTAAATTTAATTATAAAATATATAAATATTAATAAAAAATAATATTTTAATAATATAATACAATGTTAAATAAATTTTTAAATCAATTAGGACATTATTAAAAATTTTAAAATTTTTGAGTTAAAATTTTAATATGACACAAGACTTAGTAACTTGTTTATTCATATTATATTCGTATATTTTATCATGTCTTAATCATATTTAAAATTATTTATATTTTTATTAATTTTAATATATTTATAATTAATATTATACAAATATTAAATATATAACTATATCATATAATATTTTATAATTTTATATATATTATATCTATATAATTATATTAAATATTATCAAATTTACGTTAGATATATATTTGTGCGTATGAGTCTTTTTGAAGCGATTATGAGTTCTAATCCGTACTAAACCCCAATGATGGTAACTAACCAACTTTCTGTTTTGAAAGCTAGCCCCTGCCCCTGGCCCCATCTAACCTTAGCCTTTTGTTTTTTCACTCTTGTGCTTCCAGCTTTTCCATTTTATGTAAAACGAGAAACATTTTCTTGTTAAATATTTTTTTCCTCTTTTGTTAGCTAATGTCAATTTCGACGTATTTTATATAATTATTTTCAAAAACATAACGCATTAATTTGTTAGCAGATCAAGTGCTATACACATTCATGGGTAACGGATTTATCTAGTAAACATATTAGAAATTAAAAATAATAGTCGAATATTTTTATTAATTTAAAATATGTAAATAATAGTCATTAAATTTAATATGATATTAGAGTTATCAAAATCAAAGTTTACCAATCACTTTCTCTTTCAATTATTTTTAACCTAGTGTCTTACTCCCATTGAACTGGGTCTTGCCACTCTAAACCTTTCTCAATTGTTAAAAACTTCGATATATAATGTAAACTTATTAATTATTCATTTGGCTTACATATTAGAAAGCATATTAAATCTTAAATATTATAATTCAATAGCCAATTCTTTATCAAAACAAAATAATTTTGAAACATTAAAAATGCGAAGCAAATCAAATGATAAGGATGGATTAAGTAAGGTTTTAACAAATTAATTAAAATTCAACTAGAACCTTGCAATTTTACTGTCATCAAAATGTATAGCTAAAAACTCTTGAGCGAAAAAAGAAAACAAATTAAGAACATGCTATATAATATCGTTATAATGGGAAAAATTAATGACCTAATTACTATCCTTGATGACAACGATAATCAACGACCCAAAAGATTTTTTTAAAACTCTCTTTAATGTTTTTTGGAAGAGTTCAGCGAGTGATTAAAAGTACTGCGTAGTGTGCATGTTCGATTTAAAGGCAGAAAAAAAATCATAATTATATATTTTAGTAAAATAATATGCGGGGAATATCCATTGCTCAACGTAGGATAATGCCTTTTTATAAATCAATTCTTTTTTCTATACTTTTACTAGACGTATGATTAATTATATAAATTGGAAATGACGAAAGCTCTCAAATTCCTTTTTTCTTTTTTAAAAAAATATAAATCAATTCTAGCAGTATTTATTAAAATGATATTTATAAAAAATAAAATTAATATATTATTTTTTTCAATTTAATTAAAATAATATATTAAATACAAAAAATTTTAAATAATAATAAAAAAATTTTAATTGATATTTATAAATATTTGTTAATAAAAAATTTTAATTAAGTCATTAATATAAATTGGCCCCTCCTGTGAGTAGGTTCAATTTATAGTATTATCTATGGTATATATTATATAGTAAAGTACCCATCTTTGTACTTCATTCAAAACCACTCATTTCTATTTAAGGGAAAAAAAAAGAGTTGAGCGCTGTTTTTTGTTTTGATGTACCCAAAGAAAAAAGAAAAAAGATATTATCCATCTGTGATGGAATGGAGTCCTATTATTATTATTATTATTATTATTATTATTATTATTAATGAACCTTTTGTCAATTGGTGATTGGCCAAGCTTTCCTTTTGAAAAATGAATTGGGTGGAACCTTATGTTAACCCCGAAACTGCAAGAAGAAGACCATTGCTTTACTGTCAATTCGGTATCATCTCTTTCACTTTTATGCCCAACGAAGCAAACCAACAGTTTATAATTATTGGGAGGACGGCATTACCCCATTTACCCTTCAATAATCTTTGCTTTTACTATCATTATTATGATTGAAGCATGGGCAATTGAATATTTACGAGTCGGAAATTGTTTGCCCGTAAATTAATCCATCTCTGATTTAAATTGGATCGTTTTTATTAAACCGAATAACCGGCTTCTGGATAAGTTTAATGGGCAATTTAGACTTTCCATTACAGCTCTTCAAATTCAATGGAGTCATTGGAATCATCAAAAGGGAGACTCAATTATTAAATGCTAATAAGCTTGAGACATTGGCACACTACATATAAAGTTGCAATGATTTGCTATCTTGCACCATATGTGGCCCTAAAAAAATTATATAAAGCAAAAATGTTAAGTAGGAGCTTAAAGGAACTTAGACGACTTTCAATGCTAACAACAAGAAAGAAAAACAGCAAAAATAACTTCGATGAAACCAAACATTGACTAACCTTTTTTTGTTTTTTTAACACTACAGTGCTCTGGTTTCTCAAAACAAACCATTTCTCATTCATCATCATGTTTGGCAAAAATATTAAATCCCCCAAAAGAGAAAACACCTACCATTTTTGTTTCTCTGACACTTTTTTTTAATTTTTTTTCTAGTATTAGAGAGAAATTTAATGATGCCATTATTGTATGTGAAATACATACATATATATATATATAATATAAATTAAGTGATCAATGATGAGGTTTGTTCGGGCATGGCGGTAACGTTATTGCATGGCCATGCTGATGAAAACTACTGCAGTTGCTTGAATAGCAAAATTTGATGTATGTCCGATAATTTTTGTCGGAGCATACTGTGTTCAGACCAGAGTCGATGGTTGTCTGTCCTTACACGGTGACAGTGGTACAAGACGAACCTCAAGCGGTTGGTCAGTTCTCGGTTCTCGATTCTAAGCCGGTTCACCTGGTTCCTTAGGTTTTCTAAATGCTTCTGTTTACGCATCCGTGACCTCCTGGCTGATTCACGGTTCGATATCATTCGCCTCCGCTTCCGTTCGTCGAGGATGGAAACCGGTTGGTTCGGTTCGTCTGAACTAGAGTTCGAGTTGGTTTGGTTTTGGTTTGGATCATCTGAACCGGAACCCGATCTTGCAGGTTCTAAATTTGATTGGGTAGTGGAAAAAAGTTCCGAGCAATCCCACGGCGTGAAGCCGCTTTCAAAACCCGAAAATGGATCGTAATCGAGCAACGAATCGGTGGAAAAAATTGCCGGAATGGCGGACAACATGGCTTTAATAATGATAATAATAATAATAATAATAATAATAATAAAAGAAAGAAAAAGAAAAAACAAACGAAAAGCTTCTAAAAATATATGGCGAAGTTAGAAAGGTGGAGAAAAGGGAAGAAATGCAGCGTAGGGGGCTCGTATTTATGGACAAACCTGAGGAGTGTTGTGGGTCCACGTTTTGGCAAGAATATCGTGTGTATATAATTTAGTAATACGTATATAAACCGTATACTTATTGAAATAAACTTTTGAGTCAAGTGGCACAATGGTGGGGATTTCACTTTCAGCCATTTAACTTTCGGAGTGGGAAAAAATGGGGTGACATATGAGACAATTGGGTCCCTTGAAAAGATTGATGCATGTATATTATTTTGCTTAGTCATGAAGAAACAAAATAGTGTGGGATCCATCGTGGACACGTGGTGGAGTATGATTGGGTAAGCACGCTAGGAGCCAGTAGTTTGGGAGAATGACTTATGGGTAAGACTTACGGGTAAAGCATTTGCGGGCTGGATTTGAATTTTTTTTTAATTTTATTAAGATTTAAATTTGATTAAATTTATAAATTTAAATTATTATTAAAAATTAAAATATTAAAAAGTATTTTTATATTAATATACATAATTTTATAATTAAATTTAAATAAAAATTATTATTTTACTAAACAAATAGTGATTGAAATTAGATTATTTGAATCACTAAAAAATATATTTAAATCTACATTACTTCGTATCAAACTTATTCCAATCCTTAAACAGGTCTAGGTGGGACTTTTTGAATAATCAAACGCGGGATCACAGGTATTGGGTAACTTGATAATTTTAAATATCATATTAACATACAATATAAAAAATAACTAATTTAAACTTATACATAAATAAAGCATAAATATATAAATATGTTACATAATATTAACGTAAACAACATTAAATATAATTATAAATAATAATAATACGAAACATTGCTATCAATTATAATCGTCATCAGCACTAAACCGGTCTCTGATTAATTGAAAGAGAAAGCTCAACTCATCCGGTATTGAAAACTGGATATCAATATCAATGACGTTTTACTTTACTTTTTCATTTAAAAAATTATTATATGTAAAAGAAATATTAGAAAAAAAAATTAAAATTTTGTTAACTACGGTATTAATAAAGTTTAGGCTATGTCACTCACAACTAATGATTTAAGATTAATATTAACAAAACACTTCAAGTGTTGACTATGGTATTTGATAATATCTACCAGAATATCTTATTTGAATATAAATAAATGAAAATTTACTTTTAGGCAAGTAAATATAAATACTATGACTATCTGAATTGCTATTGATGGGTGATTGTTTTTTTATGGAGATTTTAGCTTTTAATTTAGGGAAGGATTGGAAATTGTTTGAGAAAGGCTGCTTTGATTGATAGTAATTGGCAATATTATCATTCAAAGAGAAAGGCATCTTTTTTGTTATAATTCTCATAATTTTTTATTAAATTTTATCACTTAATCACTTTAATTAAGCATGTTTTTATGTTTACTGCATTTTCAACTTTTTATTTATATCAAATAAGCTTTTAATTTTTAGTTTATTATATCCAAGTAAACTACTAACATATATAATAAAAACTAAGAATTATTTAAACTAATAAAAATATATAAAATTAAAATTTGAAAATTATATAATTCAGATCCTCTATACATTGGAATTAGCAAATGTTACCACAAAGGATTTTTTTAATCATGAATCACAGTGATTGTATTATACACAAAATGGATTAAAATACTTACATAAAATATTTAGAGGGAATCCATTAGCTTACTAGAATCATTATTGAAGATGGAAAAGAAAACAAAGCTGCTTGAAAAAAAAAAAAAAAAAAAAAAAAAAAAAACCTCATTGTTAATGTATTGCAACAAAAATGGTTAGCATGAGACCGACATTCAAAAGCTTTATGTTCTAACCACAAAATATGGGCGAAACGACAACAAAATTTACACTTTTTCTTTTAATAATTATCTTAGTAACTGATAAATTAATTAGTTTGATTGCTTAAAAGGCCTATACGTAACCTATGTTTAAGCATTTTCCCATATTCTCCATGCATGTTAGAACGTTACTATGATTCAATAAATTAATTTAATTTTTTTAGTTTAGAAAGAATATTCTTTGGCTTGTTAGTTTTCTTACAGAAAAAGCTGAAAACTTAAGTGCTTATCTTCCATTGGATGTGAGAAAAAGCAGTTTTGAGACAAAGAGCTGGTGATTGCAATTTTGATGTAAAAAAAGATACCTTAACAAAGATAATGTATTAGCCTATTTCATGACAGAAAGATTCGATGAATTATTAAAACCTGTTTCGCTACTTAAATGTCTGGTCCTACAAATTCAACTGTTTGCTGAATCGGGTCACGAATCTAAGCTGTGGATTGTATAATTGAGATATATTTGCCAAAAAACGAAGAACCTGGTTGCGAATTGATTGAAAGAAGGAATTGGGGCCTGATGGAAAAGTTGAAGGAGAGAAAATAAGAAGTGATTTCCACGGGTAACTTTTAATTTTACTTATGGTCTTTAATGGCGGTGGCCTAAGGAAGAAGACAGACAGCCCTCGAGGCCTCGACCATATGAATCACATGGGCAAAACGTAAATATATGTATGTATACATCAAGAGAAAAAAATGAACCAGAAGCTTTGTGAACAGTTTCTCATATTCAAAAGTTAGGTCAGTTGATTATGGCCGCTGGCCTGTTTTGGACCACTTTTCACTAGGGGAAAAAGCCTAGCGGCGAGGACTGCATGCGTGCATGAACTAGCATCCAGCGGCCGCTTATCTACCCGCTTCTGGACCACTTTTCACTGTGGCAGGTTACTTCAGGACGTAGATATGCTGATACGGCGAACTCAAACTGAGCTAAGCCACCTTTCAAACCCAGAATTTTGCGAGCCGGTGGCTGAATGATGACGCTTACCATTGAACGAACCCCGTGGGGTAAACGTACTCGATTTATTTTACCTCTCTTCTTCTGATTATAGAAAGCATCAAGCATTGGCAACCATATATCAAATTGGATATTAAACAGGAAATCAGATTTAAAGTTTTATTTCAATTTTATGTGGTTTTCATTGCACAACTGCCCCTTGATAGGGACGGAAAAAAAAAAAAAAAAACCAAAACGTGTAAGGTTTCCTCCGAATTCCTAACGTGAAATGTTAAGATTTAACTAGTAATTACAACATACAACTATTATTTACAATTTTAATTATTATCATAAAAATATTTACAATTGTAATAATTGTGATTTGACTGCAAATAGCGCTTGAGTTTATATTTCCCTAACTAAGATTTTCGTTTTATCCAAGATTTGTCGTCCTAACGTTGGAGAAAGTGTGCCTGTCCTTTTAGATCTCCACTAATCCAAGATGTATTCCAATAACATCGTATCAGAAATCAGTCTAACACGCAACAAGTGGATTGCTAACAAAGTAGAGTCATAATTAAAAAAATAATAATAAAATAAAAAGAATGTTTTTATTAAGTCAAAAGATAAAATTGCAAATATG
>JBBYHM010000005.1:4281968-4296293 GCA_038381775.1 Adansonia rubrostipa | reverse complement strand
TTTCATTTTTGGAAAATGAATCTTATTTGTGGGACATGTGATTGGTTTCATTCAAAAGAGGAGCAGCAAATCATAGTAGTAAAAATTTTCAATGAGATAAAGATGTATTACTCTTTACTACCAAATAGGTAAAGCATGAGTGGTAAAATATATTTATATCTATAAAAAAATTAAAGATTAAATTTGTTTGAGCTCATTCTTAAATAAGAATCACCAAAAATCTTTAAAAAGAATTAATTTTAGACCGTAAAATGAATTTAAATGCTTGAGTAAAAATAGATAAAAGTATGAATCTTCAATAAAATAGTTATGTATGGTAGGTTAGGAAATTCAGATGTTGAAAGCAAAATATATATATATATTTTTTGAGAAAGTAAAAATCTTTGAATTAAAAAAATATATAAATATTAAAATTTAAATTCAAAATCCCACCATTTTAAACCCCAAATTAAAAACATGGGTGTACAAATGAAGGCCCATTGACATTCATGGAATTAAATGACCCAAGCCAACTTGCAAAACGAAATTGACCATCTCCACATCCTAACAGCTAGTTTTGGGCTAGCACCCATACATTTATTTTGTTTTCCTTTTCTTTGGTTATTTTTTCCTTTTTGATTGAGCTTGACCCTTACTGAAAACGACATTGATGCTTCATTTACCAATTTTTTGGCGTAGCAGGGGGAGGAGTATTATTCTTTTTAAATTCATTTAATCGATTAAATTTAATTAATTTACTTAAAAATTAATTGATTATAAAAAATTATTTATTTAGTTAATTCGATCAATTATCAATTTTAAAATTAATAATCAAATAAATTAAACTACCCTTTAAATTTTATTTTTAATTATACACGTAAAATATATTTATATAATAATTTAAAATTATATGATATATCATTTATATTATATAGTGTATAATATACAATATAAAAATAATTTTATATAATAATATAAAAAATTTATATTTCAAATAGTTAAAACTGACTAACTTAAATCATTTTTTGATTTTTTAATTAATTTAATCCAAAAGAAACATTGAATTTTTTAAATTTATTTAAAATTTAAAATCTAATAGATCAAATCGATTGGAATGATCACTCTTGCTTGGCATGAAGGAACCATTGTTTGGTGTCCAAAGAATAATGAGCTTTGGGGGATTGGGCCCGTTGGCGGATGTAAATCTAGCCTTTTCCATAGTGTGCCCGGGGCTAAAAAATGAAATGATGACCTAGCCCAAGTGTAATTGATTATATAATGGTAGTAGTGGGTGATTTAGGCTGAAACAGCTAGGAAGATTTTTCATAGAGCCAGGAAATAAAGGCCCTTGCCAAGCTCCCTGGACCCCGGTGCAAAGGGCCTAAATTACCTTTTTAGGTGGTTTAACGTGTTCCCTATCATTAGCTTAAATGGGCAATGGCGGAAACCATCGATCTTAAAGATGGTAAGGAAGTTGCTACATTGAGTAGAAAATAGATTAAAAAGGGCTACTAGGAATAACTAATTTGCAATTCAATCAAATTGCGAACTCAGAAGCTCTTCCATTCAGTACAAAATAAAAAATTTTTAAAAATAAAATAAAAGATAATAAAAAAAAGTTTTCTTTATCATGATTTTAGTTAAATTAAAGACAAGCATCATTTTTACTTTAATAATATTGAGGATGAATGGTATTTTTAAAATTTTTCAAAGATAGTTTTAGAGAATGATTATTAAAAATGATTCTAAAACTTTGAAAGATAAAATTTTTTCTTTTAAAGATAATTACTAATCGTTTTAATTTCCGTTAATGTTGTAACTTTTTTTTGCAAGTTTAGTGTTGAATCATGTAAATTTTTTTCTCTGATTTATTATTCGATTAGTTCTGATTACATGAAAGGTTGATCGAAAGCAAGAATGGCTTTATGGCTTACTACAAGCAGACCCAGCCAATCACTAAAACTCTAAAGTTAAATACCAAAAGCATATATAAATTCTTGAAGCATGCAACTCCTTCGTAAGCAAAAACACAATCGACAATCGTGGATTAACAGAGCAATTAGATGGGTCCAAAATCTTTTACGACCCAAAGGATAATGCTTTCCCTAAATGCTCTGTTAGCATAAAGAAACCACAAGCAAAACCTAATCATCCACGGCAAAGTTTTTTGATTGAGATTGGACGGTGAAGATTGTGCAAATCTATACCTACATTTAAAAGTTGTCCCAATTAAGTACAGATTTCGAAAAGGAGGAAAAGGAAAGAGAAAAAGAAAGAAAAGAAAAAGAAAAAGAAAGAGGAAAGAAAGGAAAAGAAGAAAAAAGAAGAGAAAATTTTTGTATTATTATTATATTTGTATTATTTTTTCGTGTCACTATTGTATTCAAACTATTATCAATTTATATAAATTTTTAAATGTTAATAATTTATTTAGTATGGAATTTTGCATCTTTGT
Source organism: Adansonia rubrostipa (assembly GCA_038381775.1). NCBI lineage: Eukaryota > Viridiplantae > Streptophyta > Magnoliopsida > Malvales > Malvaceae > Adansonia > Adansonia rubrostipa. The sequence goes on along the minus strand of JBBYHM010000005.1, from coordinate 4,293,859 downwards.
TTATTTGTATTATGTTTTAATTATTTTTATTGTATTATATTCATATCGTGTCTTATTCATCCAATATCTTGTATAATTAATTATAGTGATTCAATTTTAAACTCTAAATTAATTAACTTAAAAAATTAAATCATTACAAATGTTGTACATCAATATAAATATCATTTTCAAGACTTTAATTCAATTTCTCAAAGTACAGCAAATGCTTGTTCTAACGTTGATAAAAGAACAACCATATTAAATCATGCTTTGAGTGATCCAAATATTAAAGGATAAATCTTAAGTTCATCCACGGTAGTGATTTACTAAGGCCTACAATAATATTAATAATGGAGAAAACATTTAACAAATACCGAAAAGTTCAGGAAATATTATAAACATTCAAATGAATGTGACATGAGTGTTAAAATATATTTATCTTCTCGAAAAAGAACTTTTCAAAAAACAAAAAATATTATAAACATATACACAATATACTAATATCCGAAATTTGAAAGAAATTAAAATTCCTGACGAGTTTAAGGTACTAAAATCAAAATCTTATTTTGTAACTAAAACTTAAGGGTGGGAAAGACATTCATCATTCTTAGGTATTTGACTTAAATTCTAATTGTGAATATGTTTTTATGGCGGTATATTCTATTGGTTATAGAATAGTTGATGGCTAAGTTTATTCAATGTGTAGATATTTTTAATAAGAAAGTAGTTTTACTTAGTAATAATTATCGGTGATCTAAGTAATTGATCTTATAAAGATAGAATAAGGGTTAACTTTTAAAATTCATAAGAGATGTAAATTCTATGAGATATTATTGTAAAAAATTAATACGAAGGGATGTGAGGACGAGTTTATTAAAACAACAAGTTAAAAAGATAGACAGCATTTTATGTATTTAAATGCTAAAAACATAAAAGATTTCTATGTAGTGTTGTTGTACGAATTTCTATATTCTCTATAATCTCTTATTAAAACAACGAGTTAAAAAGACAAACAGCATTTTATATATTTAAATACTAAAAATATAAATTTTTATTTAATGTTGTTGTACGAATTTTTATATTTGTTACAATCTCTATTTTTAATAGTTTTTTTTTTCCTTTCATGTATGTAAGTTAATTGTGGACATACTATATTAAATGTTGTTTAAGAGTTAATTTCACGTAAAACGTGTTTCGACCTTAACATTTTTCAACAATCATTAGCCCATAATTAATTCAGAAAATGAACACAGGGCTGAAAAAGAAAGTTCCAGGTTCTGAGGGAGTTCCTAGGTGTGAGGGGATAAACATTAAACATCTACTTTTTACCCTAAAATGAGAGTCGAACAACCCCAGAAGCTTTTTTCAAGAAAATTCGAGCCAGGTGGTGAGGAAATCCAACTAATTGAGTGGACTTTTGGGGAGTTTTTTCAGACTGTGAATTCTGGGCCATCAATTCATGGAGAAAGCAAGTTCTGTACTTCTCCACTTCAAGCCTTGACTTTAATAATAAAGTGAACTACTACTACTTTGAAATGCTAAAGAATCAAGCAAAATCAAGCTTACACGTCATGCCGGACTAGATATGCCTAACTACTTCTTTGAAATTATAAATTCAATTCGTATTGGATGAAATTTGATAAAGATTTTAATAAATTAGATTTAATTTGTTTTTATTTATAATTATATAATAAAAAATAATTTTTATTTAAATTTAATTTTAAATATTAATAAAAAAATTTAATATTATTTTAAATAATAATACGAAACATTTAAATTATCTCGAGCCTCGTTTGATTAGGACTTGGATAAAGGAAAAATTCTCCCAGATCAAAACCCAACCCATCCATGAAAAACCTTTGTGCCTGACCATATGTGAAATCTTGTTTGAAATAATAAATAAATAAAAATAAAATTCAAAGATCATATAGAGTTTTATGCAATTAATTACAAGAAATATATGCTTTTGAAGGGGCCATTAACCCAAAAGTTTGCTAGCTTGGATTCAAAATTAGTCTTAGTAGAAGTGCTAGCCAAAACTTGAGCCAGGCACTGAAAATAAAGAGTCAATGCTTGGATCAGAACTTAACATTTTACTTTCTAATCATGATTTGAGCTTCATATCACTTTCAAGTGGTAAAAATCTGTCCTGGCTACTACTAACTATACTAGGAAGACCAACCAATTTATGAATTCGTGCTTCATTTCTTCTAGTTAAGTGATATACAAGCATGACAATTCTAGGCATTGAAGGAATAATTTATATATATATATATATATATATATATATATTGCCATATGGCTATATACTTGGGCTACAGATTCTCTAATTTTTTTTTTTTTTAAAGTAAGTGTTACAACAAGTGAAATACATCAAGAAACAGAAGAGAAAGACTGAAGCAAACCTTGAAGCATAAAATGTAGCGACAAGTGGTGATAAAGGTAGAAGACAGGTTTAATAGGATCGAAGATAAGCTTGAGAAAGATATTAGAAAAGAAAAAAAAAAGGGGGGGGGGTTCTAGAGAGAGATTGAGAAAAAAAAGATCGTCAATTAGCCAAAAATCTTCAATTGAGTTATGAAAGCTCTTGTTTATAGGCATCCTCAGAATAGGAGTTACTTATCATGAACTTTAATAAGAAAAATGGTGGAGAAACAATCATGTTTCAAACTAAGGTTAAGAGAAATAACCTTTTAATTATTTTTATATCTAATCGATTAAGTTAAACTCTCAGGTATATTTCAATAGTAAAATTATTCAGAAAACCATATTATATTATAAGTTATTTTCATTTCTTCTATCACTTAAGTGTATTTAGGATGGTCTAAGTAGCAAAGGACTAAAAGGAAAACGCAACAAAGCTTTGATTCGAATTAAAAAGATCATTTTTTATTAAAGGACTACGGTTGTAAGTTATTGCACTAATTTTGTTATGTTTAGTTAAGAGAGGTAAGCCCAAAAGATCTAATTTTTTTTCAAATTCTTCGTTAACAAAGAATAAAAAATAAATAAAGTAACATTCACTTAAAGCAATTTTTGTAGAATAATTCTCAATGAAGGATTTGTTCCAATAAAACGTTCTCCCATAAGTGTGCTAATTTACGAAGGAGTTGTTTCATGAAAATGTTGTTTCGTGAAATAGCTATTTTATGAAAAAAATTTTCTCGTCAAACAATATATCATAGCATAATTTGTATTAAATCAATTTTTTTATCTATTTTGAGTTACCCTTAATTATATATGTTATATAATGCAGTTTTTATAAGACAACTTAAAATAAAATTAAAAAAAAAAAACTCATATAGATAAAGTATTAATAACCAAAATAAAAATAAATGTACCTTGGCATTGAAAACAAAGTGTTGGATCATAATAGTGAAAAAGAAGAAGAAGAAGAAGACAAGCCTTGTACATCCTTCATGCCCAAGACATGTTTTTTCTTTCTTTTTTTTTTTCAAAGTGATTTGACATAGTTTCTAATTTGCACCTACCCCTTTTGAAAGGATCCATGGCCCCATCAAACTTTAAGAGTAGATCTTACGGCATTAAATATAATATAATTATATAAGAGATATATAAAATAAAATAATTAAAGTATTAAAAAATAATATATACGAATATGATATAAATATATAAATATATCAAAATTTATAATAAAAATTAGAAACGTATTAAATTTTATATGAACATAAAATATTTTAAACGCTATTATGATATGATAAAATATATAAATACAGTATTAATAACTGAGACTTTATATTATATATAACTATAAAATTTTCTTAATAAATATATTTTCTCTTATTTGTTGTTATTGTGTTCTCCTTTCATACATTTTGTCTTCATTTAAATTTTAAAAAATTAAATTTAATATATTTTATACTAAATTTAAATTATTTATAAAGTTGATAATCCAATGATTTTAATAAAAATATAAAAAAATAAGTTGTAATAAAAGATAATAATTTTAAAATATGAAAAAAATAAACAAATAAATGGAACGAAAGATCAAATATCAATTAGAGAACGCTCTCTAAATACCCTAACCTTTTTTACTCATTTTTTCTTTCTTCTTTAGATATTAATTTAAGCATCGAATACATCTAGATCGAACTTTGATGTCCAACCTTTCTCTTCCTCTACAAGACTTGAACTACCTCGACCGCAAAAGACTACAACAAAATGTATAGCCAAGTAGCTATCAAACAAAAAGGAAATAAAAAACTAATATCATTATAATACCATAAATTAATGACCTAATTAATATTCTTATAACAAGTACAGTTAACTACCCATAAGATCTTTTAAATAAATAAAAATTTTTAGAGTTAAAAATAGATTAAAAATTAAAAAGAAAAGGTAAAATCCAAAAGATTTTTTTAAACTCCTTTTGATGTCGTTTAGAAAAGGTCGATAAGTTTATTAGGGATACTGTTTGCTATGCATGTTTAATTTAAAAGGGCTGGAAAAATAGACTCATACTAATTATATATTTTAGTAAAACAATATGCTTCGAATATCCTTTGCACAACATATCAAAGTATCCTCCAATATATATATATATACAAATATATATATATATAGTTGAACATTAAAAAAAAAAAAATTTTGCTTGAAAAGAAAATACGAAAGCTAGAGAGAATTAATTAAATAAATTAGATATGAGTTGGTTATTATTATGGTATAAACGAAATGTTTGTGTCCGTAAGATATTAAAAAAATTTTCAATTTGCCTTTTTATTATTGAGTCAAGTATGAGCTCGAACTTATTTTTTTACTGTATAAATAAATATAATTGAATAAATTTAAATAATTTATTTTTATCTCAAATTAAATTAAAACTTTAAAAATAAAATTCGATCAAACTTGAATCAATTTTCAAATCCAAATTAATTTCAAATTTCTAACTATCTAGATTCAATTCAACTTATTTTAACACCCGCGGATTATTAATAAATGTATACTTTCGGTGAAGGGACAATTGGATAAAACGGAAATGACCAAAGCATCCTCTTTTTTGTTATTAACAGATTGGATTACGTCCATGATCACAATTTGTGGCCCCCCTTATCTCTCAAATTTTTTAGTTATAAAGGATTAATATAATAAGAAAAACCTTGAATTTTATTATTTTATTAAAACAAGTTTATTCCAATAAATCATTCATTTTTAATTTACATTTAAACAAGTTTTCATATTAAAAACTCTTTAAATTTTAATATATATTTAAATAAATTCTTGATATAAATTATTCTTTTGAAATATAATTTTATTTGACTAAAATCAAATGAAAAAAATTATTTAAGTATGATAATAATATAAAAACTTACATAAAAGAGAGAATAACTCAATTTTTTTAATATTTGGGCTTTTATAAAGTCATTAATATCACTTATTATTGTATACTAAAGTTTCCATCTTCTTTGCACTTAACCAAAAACCAGTCAATTCGAAACAGAAGGTGGGGGAGGGGGGGGTGTTAACAGCTGTTTTTTGTTTTGATCCAAAGACTTTCTGTCTGTAAAGTAGTGGGGTTCTCCGGGGATTGAAATTGGATTATGATTTAAAATTTTTAAATTTAAATTTAAATTAATTTAATTTAAAATTTTATATTATTATTTAAAATAATATTAAAAATAAAAAAATTATATTAATATTTATAATTAATTTTTAAATAAATTATTTTTATTATATAAATAATGATTTAGATTGAATCTGATTAAAAATTTTTATTTAAACGTAATCCAAAATGATTCGAACCATAAGCAGTTGTATTTGGGTTTTTTTTTTATTTAATTAGGAAGAAATACCTCTTCTAAATAACTTTATTTTGTCAATTGTTGATTGGCCAAGCTTTTCTTTTGAAAATTTTGGGTGGAATCAAAACCCCAAAAGCCAAAACTATAAGAGCTTTTGCTTGGCAGATTAGTTGCACCTCCCACTTTCATTTTTATGCCAAAATGAGAGTCAATCTTACAGTCAACAATTAATTGAAGGACAGCACTATCCCTTCGATAATCTTTGATTGTAATATCATTATTATGATTGAATTATGGGCATTTTAGACACTTTAGCATATCTATATCTCTCCAAATTCGATGCAATAATAATCAATTGAAGTAAAAGGTTAATAAGTATCATTAACTATTGATTAAATAATATTAAAAGAAAGAAAAAAAATATAATTAATGAAGAGAAAATATCTCATCCACGGTTAGTTAAGCTTTTAGACTTCAAATTAAAAGATAACATATGCCATCAAAAGATTATTTAATAAAATGAACATATATCAATACGATAATACAAATTTATAAAATTTCACTATACTAGTTTATAATTAATGATATACTTTTTCTAATTTATTAAAAATAATACATTAAATGGATTTTTTTAATAATAATTAAATAATATTAATAAGTGCTTATAAACATTGATTAATCGAATTCTTGATACAAATTTTTTGGATTGATTACATAATGACCTTATATTATATCATTTTTTTTAATTGAGTACTTGAAGGAAATTTTGACCCAAATAAGTACCTTTACTATAATTCAGTTAAACATCTAGGTACTCTGCGCTAACGCTATTAAATAAAGGTTGATGTGGCATTAAATGTTGATAAAATTTTTTTCCTCGTGTTATAATTTCATTAAATGTTAAATATCATGTCAATATCTATTTAGTGGTATTAATGCAGAGCATCTTTGTTTGACAGAATTATAATATAAGTACTTATTTAAATAAAAAATTTATTCAAATACTCAATTAAAAAAAGTGTTATAATACAGCGACATTTGTGAAATTAACTGTTTCTATAACTTTGAGAATTTCGCAGCATTTAGATTTATATAAAGTTAAGTAAGTTTCAATGATTTGCTCCTTGCACAAAGAGTGGCCCAAAATTAATATGATTAATTATTATAAAGTAATGTGGGGGAAGGCTTAAAACTTTGACGACTTTTTCAATGCTAACAACAAGAACAAAACAACAAAAATTTTCTTCGATATATTAAAAACCAAACACTTTCACTAACTCTTCTTAAACTACATTATACTCTGGTTTTTCCAAAACAAAACCATTTCCTTTGCAAAAATCTTTATTCACCCGACAAAGAAAAACCCACCATTTTTCTTTCTCCAACGATACCATTTTTAATTTACAGTAACAGATGAGAGAAATTTAATGATCCCATTATTGTAAGTTTAATATATATATATATATATATATATATATATATATATATGTTTAAGTGATTAATGGTCGGATTTGCTCGGACATGGCATTACTAACGTTATTATTGTTGCATGGCCATGCAGGTGAAATTTGCTGCAGTTGCTTCAGCAGCAAGAGTTGATGTATGTCCGATAATTTTCCTCGGAGAATACTATGTTCGTACCGGAGCCGATCGTTGTCTGTCCCAATACGGTGACAGTGGTACAAAACGAACCTCAACCGGTTGGTCAGTTCGGTGTTCTGGACTCGAAGCCGGTTCACCTGGTTCCTTAAGTTTTCTAAATGCTTCTGTTTACGCATCCGTGACCTCCTCGCCGATTCCCGGTTCGATATCATGCGTCTCCTCTTTCGTTCGTCGATGACGGGAACCAGTTGGTTTGAATTTGAATTTGATTCATCCAAACCTGAGTTCAGTTTGGTTTGGTTTTGGTTTTGGTTTGGTTCAACTGAACCGGAACCCAACGTTCCGGTTCCTATTGATTGGGAACTGGAGAAAAGTTCCGAGCAATCCCACGGCGTGAAGCCGCTTTCGAAAGCCGGAAAGGGATCGTTGTCGAGCATCGAACCTGGAGAAAAAAAGGTCGGAACAGTGGACAACATGACTTTGCTATTAATAATAACAATAGTAATAAAATAAAACCCAAAAAAAGAGAAAATAAATCTAAAGCTTCTAAAAATATACGGGAAGGTTCGGTAGGAGGAGAAAAGGGAGGAAATGCAGCGTAGGAGGCTCATATTTATAGACAAACCTCGCAGAGTATTGTGGGCCCCACGTTATTCCACGAACAATGCAAATCAAGGGTATTTTGGTAAATATATCACATTCGATACTCTTGCATAAAGTCGTCATTAAAAGTCTTTAAAAATAAATATAAATAATATCACAAAATTAACTTTCCAATCAAGTGATAATATGATGGGGTTTAAGCCATACATTTTATTAGATTTTAATAATTTATCTCGTATTTTATTTTTTTAATTTTAATTATTTAAATATAAATATAATATAAATTATTAAATATATTAAAATTTTAAATATAAATATAATATAATATTAAATATATCATATTAATTATATTTAAAAATATTTTATTTATTATATTAATCTTACATCGTGGTCAAGTTAATCATTTACCTTCTAAGGAAAAAAATAGCATATTATATGTAATTACAATGGTGTATTTAATTAATTATATTTTTAATTGTATAAAGCTTATAAAAATATTATATAATTAAACTGATATTTTTAAATTATAAATTTTTATCTACTTTTATATTATAATTAAATAATTATAAAATTATATTAAAAAAATTACGAAATAAAAATGATTCAAAGGAAAATGACATATCCAATGGGTCCATTGAAAAGATCGAATTTTTGCTTAGTCACGAAGAAACAAAATAGTGTGGGATCCTCGTAGACACGTGACGGTTTGTGGCTGGGAGAGCATCCAAGGATGCAATAGTGCGGGAGCATGCTGACGTGGAGCCAGCCAATGGGTTCGAAAAAGGCTTTGGATATTTGAACCGGGGATTGCCAAATATTGGCTCGTCATCATCACTAAAACTGTTACTTAAAACTGGATATCAATATCAATGTGACGTCGTTTTACTTTGGTTTTTCCCAATACGCAATTATTATTAAAAAAATCATAAGGAAAAGTTAATTTTTTTTTGTTTTAAAATTATTAAGAAAGTTAAGGCTACGTCACTCACAACTAATGATTTAAGGTAAATATTCAACAAAATATTTCAAGTTTCGACTTTTGATTTTTAATAAATATTTAAAAGATTTAATATTTTATTTGAGTTTGAATTTAAATAAATTAATATTTATTTTTAAACAAATAAATATAAATACTATCTTGTTTTTTTATAGGTATTTTGTTTTAATTGAAGAAAGGGAGATTTTAACTTATTTTTTAAGATAAAAATACATAAATTTAATTCTTTTATTAAATGTTGGTGTTTTGAGTGACGGCAGGTGATTTGATCAACAATAATTAACAAAAATCAAATTATATTGTCTCGTTAAAAATACTCATATATATTTATTTTTAAAATTTTTTTATCAGTTAAAATAATTTAATTCATTAATGATAGATAAAAAAATTTATACATTATTAATGTATCAAATACACTGTCAATGTATCCATAGTTACAAAAATTCAAACATAAAAAATGATAAATGTTGACTGGATCACTCTAACATTTCTTTTATTTATTCCTTTTGTCGATTTAGAAATTTTTCTAAGCTTTCATTAACTTAAATATTAAAGCAAATCTGATGTAAATTTCGACTTATACATATTTATCAACAATTTATCAAATTCATCAACTTTCCCAGCAAGAAAGTCTCTCAAGCTCATCAACCTTCATTCATGAAAGAAATGACAGCTTTCTATATATATATATATATATATATATATCAAACATGACTTCATTGTTTCGTGTATTAAATTTGGGAGGGAGGACAATAACCGTTTATTTTTGTTTTATTCCTTATATTTGGAGAAATGTTAGTATTTGTTGTTGGTGTTAGCCACTGTTATATTTTCATCATTAATCATGGTGATTAAATTATATATTATATACAAAAAATGAACTAAAATATTTATGGGGAATCTATAGCTTTCTACAATCATCATTCTAAGTTGGGAAAAAAAAAAAAAAACTCCTTGATAAAAGAGGTATTCTACGTCTAGTAGGATTAAACCGCATCTCGAATTTCTTTCGTTCAGATTCGAGTCAAATTAATTATTGATTCATATTATTATTTAAGATATATTAAATATTAAAAAAATTATTTTTATACTAATATTTATAATTAAATTTAAATAGAAATTTTTATCATATAAATAATAATTTGGATTGAGTTAAATTGACCCAATTATTGAATATGAATTAAATTATTTGTTGAACCAAACAAATTGCTTAATTTATAAACAAATCGAGTTGATAATGTAATCCATAACAAATGGTTAGCATAAGGCCGACATTCAAGAACTTTTGCTCTAATAACAAAACATGGGCGAAAGAAACATTAATGCTTTTTTGCTTTTCCCAATTCTTTCTAAACTAAGCTAAAGTGAACAACACGTAACCTATTGTTTTAAACATTTTCTCATATCCTCCATACATGCTATTAAAACGTTAATTATGACTCAATGAATTTTTTTTTAATCCTTTTTTAACTATAGTTTGTAAAGAATATTCCTTGGGTTTATTAATTTTCTTACACAAACAAAGCTGCAAACTCAAGTACTTCCATTGAATGTTGAAGAAAAGCTGTGGTTGAGAGATATAGGTAGTGATTGCAAGTTTTTTTTTTACAAAATAGATTGTGATTTGAGATAAAAATAATGCAAATGTTTATATATTTGAATTATAAATCTGTTAGATGTTAATTTTTAAAAGTGATTATATAAATTAATTTAGTTGAGCTTTAAGTAAAGTTATTCATAGGTCGGATTACGGTTTGAAAATTTTTTTCTTCTTCAACCAGGCCAAAAAATCCTTATTACTATTCAAAATAGTATTAAAAATTTAAAATATTTTTATATTAATATTTAGAATAAAATTTAATTAAAAATAATTTTTAATGCATAAATAGTAATTCATACCAATCAAAATAAACTACCACGAATTACTAAAATCTTTGTCTATATTAGATCTTCATACGAATCAAACTATCAAGTCAAGTGTATTACTCGATTCATGAGCAAGTTTACTTTTATGTTTAATTATTTCAATTTTTTTATATAAAAATATATTAAGATGATGTATTTGCTTACTTCATGAGCTAAAGATTCGATAAAATATTAAAAGCTTTTTGTTTAACTAAATGTCTGGGTGGCATAAATTCAACTGTTTCCAGAATTGGGTATCTATCTAAAGCAGTGGATTGAATAATTGAGATAAATTTGTAAAGAAAAGGATGAACGTGAATTACTAATGTATTTGAAAAAGGCGATAAATGAAAAGTTAAAGGAGGCCGAATGGTAATTTTGCTTTTGCTTTTACTTTTATGCTTTTGCTTTTCCTTTTGCTTTTGCTTATGGTCGAACTTAGTGGCGAGGGCCGAAGGAAGAAGACAGGCCTTGACCATATCCGTCACATGGGAAAAATTATATACATCTTCTAGGGACGGTTTCAGTCTAGGTATAAAAGTTATAAATTTTTAAATTTATTAAATATGATATTTTAAAAATAAATATACTAATTAATTAAGTTAAATTAAAAATTTATTAAATATTATATTTAAAAATTAATTGCATGTACTATTTGAGCTAAGCTTCAGTTCAATAAATTAAAAAATTTTTTTTTATATAAAGAAGATAACATTCGACGAATAAAAGAATGATTACATATGTTGAGATTTAAAGTTGAAATTTATTAAATTTTATTTTTTAATGATAATTGTATGATTCAAATGAAATAAGTTCAATGAACCATAAACCTTACGAACACTTCCAACTTCCAAAACATGTCAAAGGTAGATCAATTGATTTTGGCAAGCTTGTTTTGGATCACTTTTTAACTGTGGAAAAAGCTAAGCAGTGAAGCATGGACCATAGTCCATGTAGCTCGGCACACGGCAGCTCCTATCTACTTGTTTCTGGACCATTTTTATATCTGTATATATCAATTCAAATTTATTTACTCAGACCGCCAT
>JBBYHM010000005.1:4134952-4198171 GCA_038381775.1 Adansonia rubrostipa | reverse complement strand
TTATTAATATTTATATATTTTATAATTAAAATCAAATAAAATATATTTTATTTTAATTTAAAATAACTGTTCCGAGTCGGATTGAGCTAATTTGAATCCAAAATATGAGAACTCAAGCTCAGGCCCAATTGGGCCAAGTAGATAACGATTTTTGAGCATGTCTATATATGATAAAATAATAATTTATCAAAAAATAAATCATACCATGAGCTTTGAAAGTATTGTCAATAAAGTATATCATCAATTTATCATTTTTTAAATTTAATTAGTTAAACTCATTAAATATTGAGAGTTTAAGCATATTAGTAGTAAAATTTTAAATACTTCTTTGAAATTATTATTATTATTATTATTTCAAGAAATGATAATTAGAATATAATAATAATATAACAAACTAATAAGATAAATTAAAAAATATTAAAACCATAGTAGATAATACCATATTAAAAATAAAAAAAATCACATATTAAACTAGCAACTAGACCTGCTTATGAGCTAGACGACTTGTCCATAGGCCAGACAGCCTGCCCAACATAATAGGCCCGGCATGAACAAACGCAGGTCTTAGATTTTAAGCTTCAAGTATGCTCGATCTGAAACAGTTTTTTTTAATAAAATAATATATTTTATTTAAATTTAAATATAAAATATGTAAATATTAATATAAAAATAATTTTTAATATTATGAACAATGATTTGTACTTAAATGGGTCGGCTAAGACAAATTCGGCTCTAAGCTTAGAATTTAAAAATTTTTCGGGCCACAGATAAGCCCATAGAACTAAACTAAGATTTTTTTTGGGCCAGATGGGGCCAAAATCGTGCTTAGGCTTAGAATTCAAAATTACGTAAAAGTGATTACATTAATATAAAATAAAAAATGATGTAAAATATACTCAAACCCAAACTCGAACCTGAAAAAATCAGAACCCAAAAGGATCCGTCCCGAATCCGTCCAATTGCCACATCTACTTATAACTATATACGGGAAAGCATGATTAGCTCTGCACAGTCTAGTTACATTAGCTAGGTTTAATATCTTAATAAATCTGCATAAAACAGTATGTATATATGTTGAATTTCAAACTTTATTATTTTATATAATTATTTTTTAAAAATAATATTTAATAATTTTAAAATTTAAATTTTAATATTTAAGCTTTCTATTTATTCAAAATTACATCTTTTTGTACATAAAACAAAAAAATGTATCTATTTGTTAAAGAGACGTTTGATTTAGAGAATGTTTTGTTACCTTTAGTAATAGAATTACTCCTTTTAAGATGACGAAATCACATTCATATTAGTCTTATATGTATGCGTTTGATTGACTCTCCATTTATTGAAGATTAACATGTTTGGTTGACTAAAAATGTAACATTCTAAAATCATCACATTATTAAAATATCCTTGCCTGTGGGTAACCCAATATTAGGTAGTAACTTGAAATATGAGTGGAACTTTTTTACCAATATTGTATATTTTTTATTTTAAAATATGTAATTTGACGGACTACATCAATGTGTTAAATTTTTTTCTATACCTTATTTTAATTAAGCATGTTCAAAAATATATTGTCAGTATTGCATGATAAGAAAATTAAACTATAAATGTATTGTAATATATATATTTTGCATGCATTTTCATATTTTTACTACGAGACAAATGCATATTACAACAATGGAATAAAAACCATGTATTCAATATTAGGAAAATAAAAATATAATGTTTTGTATAAAACTAAAATAAAATTATATTATATTATAAATATAAATAAATAATTTAAATTAGAGGAACAGATGGATGAAGTAATTGTATGGAACAAATGGATGAAGAAATGTCGTATACTGTTGGCTCCAAATATGGCAATTATGATCTTGATTTTGAATGAACACTAGATATTGATTCAGAAGAAATATTCCTATTAATTGTTTAGGGTGGTTTTATTATTCTTTTAAGAAGAAGATGGTAGTCGAAATAAGTCGCCTGAACACCTTTAAAATATAAATGAATAAAAAAGTATTTTTCTTACTATAAAAAATTAATATTTAATAATTAATATTTATTATTTTTTCTTAAAAGAAAGTTACATACTAAATGATAAAATTTATAATTATAATTTTTTAAAAGAATATTTCATTTAAGAGATAAGAAATATAGATTATAAATAAAATTTTAAGTAAAATTGTTTTAATTATTAAATTAATTATTTTATTAAGTTTAATTTTAATTTGTAAATTTTGTTTAAGTTTAAAGATAAAACAACCTAAAAATATTACAAATGAGAATAAAAATGACACAATTTTTTACATTATTAGAGAATGTTACGTAACTTCAGAAAATGTGATAATAACATTATTCCCTTTACTATCAAAACTTGCTAGAGTAGGTAATAACATGTTATCGAAATTTAATAATATTTTTAAAATAAACATGATACTATCGTGATGAAATTTTATATTACTTTAACTAATATAACATATCCCAACAAAATATCCCGTAAGTGTGATTAATGATTATAATTAGGATCTACAGGTACTTGGTGGAAATATTTGAAGGCTGCTTGAAAACGGGGCGGGCAAAAATTCGCCTGGTCCGACCCGTTGCCATCCCTACAAGTCACTTTCACAAAACTAGGAAGCCCTCCTCCAAGTGGGCCCCTAATCCGCCGGTTTGTTTGTGCTCGTGGGCCCCCATTAGGTTAATGCAATGGCTATTCCTAACCCATATGATCATTGGCCCCTTCACTTTCACGGCCAGGTCTATCTTAATCCGTTGCTTTGATTAATTATCATCATCGTGATTCATTTATTGATTCTTTTTTCGTTTATTTATACTCTCAGTTGTTTGAAAAACATTAAAAAAAAAAATTAGAAGAATGGATCGTAGAAGCGCGTTTGCTGTTGCTTTGATTTGCATTTTGGTGGTTGGTGTCGGTGGTCAAGCTCCGGCCGCCACACCCACTAAAGCTCCGTGGACAGCGACTACGCCTTGCTCCCGCTAAAGCTCCTGCGAGTACACCCGAATCGCCAGCTCCAACCGCTGCTCCTACCATTTCTCCGCCAGCTGCGGCTCCAGCTCCATCTAAATCTGCTCCGGCTTCATCTCCGCCAACTGCTTCTCCAGAAAGTTCTCCACCGGCTCCAGTTCCTGAGAGCTCTCCTCCAGCCGTATCGCCTCCCGCTGCTGCACCGACATCTCCTCTGGCTCCTGTTGCAGCACCAACCACAGCTGAGATTCCGGCACCAGCTCCAAGCAAGAGCAAGAGCAAGAATTCCAAGAAACAAAATGCTCCTGCTCCTTCACCTGATTTGCTTGGACCTCCCGCTCCCCCCACCGGAGCTCCGGGACCTAGCCTCGACGACTCGTCGCTGCCGATGAGGTACATTCTACTTCTTTTCTCACATTTCAATCTCTTTTGATTCTAACTTCCACCGTGCGAACTTCCAGATCTAAAAACTCAGCTTTGTAATTAGATTTTTGAACTGAAACTGCACATAAGAAATTAGAATGTGGATTGTGGCTCACAGATAACAGTATCTTTCGTTTGAGCGCGTTTGAAAGACGCGCCGTTGGGGAAGGTGGAGCTGGTCATTCATTTTTCGGGAAAAGGACCGACGATCTCGATGCAACAACACCAGAAAAAAAAAAAAAAGTCAAATTAACTCGATGTCAGGTAATAAATTAAATTTATTTATAATAATATTATTTATTAAATATAAATATCAATACAATAAATAAGAATATTATTATATATAATAATTTTAACAAAAGCCTTTTAATTTGTAGTCAGTTAAATCTTTTTACGTACGTTTTTTTTTTTCCAAAAATTTTTTCTATTTAATCAATATTTTTACAAAATTTAAAAAAAAAACGTAATAATTACGCTTTTTATATGTAATGAAATCTAAATTTTTGATGCTTTTAATTAATGAATACTCAAAAAAAATTGCAGAGAGAATGAAGAGCATGCAGAAGATAATTGGGGGATTAGCATTAGGAAAGGCTGCCTTTGCTTCGATGTTCTAGACAGAGAGAGAGAGATTTAAATTGGGTGTTATTTTATTTTTTATTTTTAATTCTTCCATTTATTATTAATTATGTCTCATATTTTATATACACTCTCGTATTTATTTTATTTTGCTCCATTTGTTTCCTTTTAAAATATCTCCATTTGCTTTGTTATTCTTAGGGAAGAGTTTTTGAAAAGTTTTCGGGCTCAAATCTTGTCAATTTCATTCATTATTATATTCATTTGTTTATTAATTTTTTATTATACATATATTAAAATTCTTTGATTATAATTATAGTAAAAATTATTATTATTCATACATGTGTTTTATAAAAAAAAAAATTTCTAATTGATAAATTAATAGGACTTTATAATTCTTATTATTTATAGTGGTGAACCCACTTCTCCCTTGAATGTGTGGGCTTATCCCAATGGTTTCTATTAAATTCAGAAACCAACAGGCCAACACCTCAAGAAAATGCATGCTTCTATCACTGGGTTTGATTTTAAACAAAATTTAAGCTGAGATACACCAAAATTTGAGACATGGTTCAAGCAATATTAAGGGAAAGATCTGTATATCTTTAGGGTGTAATCGAACCAATTCGAGCCTAAATAGTAAGAAATCTGAATTGATTATAAATTGAGTGCGTTTTATTTTTTAAAATTTTAGCTCGATTCGAGATAAAAATTAAACTATTTAAACTTATTTGATTAGGCTTATTTACAAAATGAAAAATAAATTTGTATCTCTTGCTTGATTACAAACTCTATTTTTTGTACTCTACCTTGAACTAGAATTGAAAATTTTTCTTTACTAATCAAAAATAAAAATACTTGTCTCGCTCAATAATGCGAACTATTTGAGTTGAGCTTGACTTGATAATGATTAAGATAAATTTAATTTTTTTAACCAAATTTCAATAACTTATAAGTACATGTCTCGTTTACAAGAACTAAAAAAAATTGAGATAATTGTTTGATAAAGAAAAATAACTTTTATTTATTTCTTAATGTATTTGGTAGCTCCTGCAAGAAGCTGATTGCTAGGAATAACTTATAAGACAGGAATAAGGTTTACGGATGTAATGTAACTTAAAGAGATAATGGATTCCTTACTTACACTTAACAAATGAACTCACAAGCTATTCCCTCTCAATCTTCCTGCACTTTCCATGTCCTCTTTCTCCCATTCTAGATATAAATACATCCGAGATCAAAAAAATACATCTAAATACATCATTGTTGAATCCACTAACATTGTCTCAAGCTTGATTCAAGAATCTGTTCAACTATGGGGAATTCTATGAGTAATTTCATGGGCAAAGGTATGTTTTCTTTTCTCTTCTCCTGATGATTATTATGGAAACAAAAATGAAAAAAAAAAAAACGAAAACGCTTTTTTGTTTTGAACCTCGGATTAAGTCTTATTGGTTCATGTAAGCATAACTATTCTATTTAAATCACAACATTTGCAATCGCATTCTTAAATCATGACCTTCTTTGTAAAAAAAAATACTCATTTATTTTGAATTTTAAACTTAGTCCATTTGATTCATATAGTCATCTTTAAAAAATAACATTTACTAGATTCAAATCTCAGCGTCTATAATTTTTTTTTCACTCCCAAATCGTGATATTCTTTGTACCAAGAAAAAAACACTTTATTTTGAAATTCAAACTAAATCTAATGAATTTACGAAATCATGTTTAAAAAGTGACCCTTAATAAATTAGAAATTCAATTGACTTTCCATGCCTCTATGCCTGAACTTTTTTGTTCATTACAGGGTTGCCGTCTAGACAGATGTTAGGCCATGTGTTTAAGTCACTCCATGAACAGTTCATCGAAACAAAAATCGAAGACTTCGATGATTTCCATGCTGCCATTCTTGACATCTTGAAGTAAGAGATTTCTATTATGTTTGATTTCTCTTTTTTTTTTTTTTTTTTGAGGAAATTGCCTATATATACATGTTTGTTTCATAATTTCATGACTATCTAGTACCATTTAGTATTTCACTGTATAGATTTTTTTTGGTTAAAACACAGTAGGTAGTCTCAAACTTGTATTTATAGCTAGAGGAAAGAGAATAGAAGATCAATTCCACCCAGAAAAAAATTGCAGACCACACTCATCAGAATTTAGAACAACTCAACCTAAAAAAATTGAAAAACTACCAAAAAGAGAAAAAAAAGAGTGTGTTTGATCGGAAATGCAAAGATGCATAGTTTCAAGTAGAGGACTTAGTATTAATGAAACTATATTCGTTGTTGTGTAACTTGGACATGCAAAAAAGGTTTGAATAGAGATTCGAGAACCTTTTGGAGTTTAAAAAGCAGGTAGCTAAAAAATGGCTTATAGACTTGAGATGTCCCTGTGTCATAGGGTCATTACTTTCTTCTCAAAAGATATGTTTGATAGGATGTGCAGCACACTTGCTTATATATCCAAAGACCTTCCCTTTTTTTATCCGATGTTGGATTAATGCACCATGCCTACTTCTTTAGAGCGCTTGGTGTGACATTCTCTCCCACCCAATCTTGTGACCCTCCGTCACGGGCTTCTCCATCATTTCTGCCTACCCTACCCTTAGGGTGTTTAGCCTGGAGTTACGGTTGGTCCACCCTGCCTACCTCACCCGTTGGGGTGCTCAACGTGAAATCGGATGGTCAAGGGTTGGCTCTGATACTACTTGTCACGAGGCTATTACTCTCTTCTCAAAAGACATGTCTGATAGGATGTGCAGCGCATCCGATTATATGCCCAAAGACCTTTCATTTCTTATCTGATGTAAGATTAATATACCCTATCTACTTCTTTAGAGTGCTTGACGTGACACCTGCAGCTCAATATACACCCAAAATTTCATATTAGCATGCTTAAGCCACCTATTACAAAGAGAATCACACCGTAACAAAGATAGCTCACCCACAAATGGAAACAAGTTTGCATCTAAACTAGGATATAAACAGGCAAAAAAATGAAAGGGAAAAAAAAAGTTAGGCTTAAATTATGATTATGATGCGACTCTTTTTTCTTTAAGTATTTATATTCAATTTTTGTATTCGATAATTTTTAGATATGGGCATTGAAATATGATTTTTTAATAACTCTCTAAATATATATAAGACCTAAACAAAGTTAATTATATTTGTGCTGGATACGTACTCGTATTCAATACTCAATTCAAATCCAAATAATATAGGCTAAAAAAAGGCATTGCCAAATACCAAATTGCCAATTATCTTTTTTTCTTTTGGTTATGTATTTTATTGGAAATCTGTATGATTAATTTAGTTTAACAATCTTCCATTGATTGCAGTGTTATTAACTCAGCATTTCCTGGTAAGCATTATGATGCTCCTTCTCGGAGTGAAGTAGAGGTTAGTCTAGTTTCACTCGAAATTTTTATAAGCTCCTTCAACATAGTTTGCTCCGATCCTTCATCCTTTTTGAAATATTTATGTCATATATCTATGCCTGATTTATATCGGATGAACACTTCTAAATATATAAAAAAAATTTAAAAAATTAAATATATTCATATCAAATATATATCTATATCCGCTATTTACACTCAAATTCGAGTGACATAGTTTTTAACTAAAATGCTCTAAGTGAGATCAATTCAATCGTATCAACATTTCAGCAATGTTTCGAAGACTGGAAAAAAGAAGAAGATGCAGAGAAAAAGAAAGAGGTTTTCACTAAATTTATGCATCAAATAAAGCTTAGCAAGTTGGATAACACAACCATTATGACCGGAATAGTGACACCTCCGGCAGCAATGGCAGCCAAGAGAGCCGGAGAATTTTTGCCGCATTTGAGTATTATTAAGTCTATTCCTGATGTTGTTTTCGTACCGTCGGTCACCATGGCTGCCCTCGTCATCTCCAAGCTCTCTAGAAGGCTTTACAGGCGAAGCGTGCGGTCCGAACCCAGCCCCGCCGGTTCTTTTAATGCAGCTAAGCCCACTGTCCTCGAGCCTGAAACAGCAAAGGAAATCCCACCATCTAGTCCTTCAAATTAAAAAAAAAAAAAAGGAAATCCTATGATCTCGATGCTTGCCTCAGTCAAGCTCATATAGCAATATGTATAAAAAAAGAATGCGCATGTCCTAAGATTTACACGAACACGATGTTAAAATAAATTATTAAAAATGATACGAATATATCATATAAAAATTTATATAATATGAATTATTAATATATCAAAAATTTTATAAATATAAAATATTTTAAATATAATTATAATAAAAAATAATATAAATATAATATAAATATACTGATAGATAAGCTTAGATATGCTGTCATCGAACAAGTTATATACTGCAGAAAAGAGCTTTTCTTCTTTTCTGAAAAATTTATATTGTTTGGATAATAATTTAAGAGCATATCACTTAATAATTAACCAAGCAGCATTAAAGGTTACGTAGGGCTTATAAAGAAAATTATATAGAGCATACAACTTATAGATATTGAATCCCTATATAATTTTTAATTGTAACTAAGTAATTATAATATTTTAGTAAAAAAAATTGCAAGTAAAACGCTCCCATTGTTAAGAGTGTGTAGCAAAGCAATTTACTTTGAATGTCGCTGCTTCTTTAGGGTAGAGGGGCTTCATTTAAAGATCATTTACTAACGATAAAAGTTTATTAGGAGTCTTTATATTATAGTAAAAAAAGAAAAATATTTTAGTTCATATATTGTTAAATTTAGTATTTTAATCCTTGTACTTTTAAAAATGTAGCAAACAAGGAAAAATAACGAACAGTGTTAAAAAATCATTTAATTACTGATGTGTCATGTGATGTAAAATTTTAAATTTTATTCAAAAATTAGATTTGGGTTACGACTCAAGTATGAGTCATTTTTCTATATAAAATTTAAAATTCTACATCATATGATAAGTAAGTAATTTTATCGACATTTAAACATTTTTTTAGTGCCGTTTATTATTTTTTTCTTATTTGCTATAATGTTAAAAGCACAATGACTAAAATTTTGAATATAATAATATAACAACTAAAATATTTCTTTCACTATAGCTTAAGAACTTTCAGTTGATTTTTACCTTTTACTAACCAAAAGAGTATAGGAAACACCCTTACCTATGCTCAAAATAATATTAAAAAATTTTATTTTTATATTGATATTTATAACTAAAATTTTTATTATATTAATAATAATTTAAATCGAGTTAACTTGAAATATTAAATATTTTAAACTCGATTCAATACAATTTATTATTGAGCTGAGTGAGCTGCAAGCCTATTAACAAGTCTAATGACGAGGATTGACCGTAACAAATATTCACTTAAAAATTTAAATACGAGTAAGATAACGATGCCTCCTTTTGCAATTTCTTTTATTATTATTAATAAGACTCAACAGGGAACGACATGATGAGAAAACATATCCTACGTTAACCATATTGCCCGTCGATCAGATGCCATGCACGTTGAATAAACTTTTCAAAATCATGGGTTGGAAAAATCTTGAACACATAATATCTTAATGTTCTTATGAGTCAAGTAGATAAAGATCAAAGTTTACGACTAAATTAGAAACTAAAATGAAAAAAGAGAACACTAGACATGGTTTTAAAGGCATTGGATAATAGAAGCCTCAAGAGAATTAAATTAAGAAAAAAAAATCTGAGGGGTGGGGAGCAACACTAGCAGTTAGCACCACGTTAAGGGCCAAAAATCTGATGACACTAATCGTTGCATCTATGGGCAAACTTTTCTATCAAGAACAACTACATATATGGCTGTTGTGATGGTTGCAATCCGCTACCACTGTAGCTTCCATAGTTAGCTGCACCAGCATTATATGAAGGAGCTTGACCTTTGTCGTCTTGAGAATAGTAGTATAAGCTTTGATCACCGGCTTGCGGGGCATAAACAGGTTGGTTCGGGACTTGATAGTTGTAGGGGTTAGGACCAGCATGAGGATACCTTTCGGGGATTCCGGTATATGCAGCCCTCTGGTTGTAAACAGGTGGAGCCTGCCTGCCTGGAGGTCCATGAAATCCCCCTCGGAATCCACCGTTGGGTCTTGACTTTTTCCGTTGGTGATGCTTACCGGAATCTCGTCCTCTCTTCCTACTATCTGGCTTTGCGTTTTCCAGTTGAGCCAACCTTGTCTTAAGTGGCTCAAGTGGGTAGTCAGCTTCCAGGCCATAATCTTGAATACATCTTATTACACCTCTCAAGGCTACGAGTTCTCGTGCATTTACATCATCCTGCATACAAAGAGGAAATCACCGGTGGGAAGAGAAAGTTCATAGCATCGGCTCAAAATTCTGTAAAAGCGCACATACCTGCGCACCAGCAGCACCACGGGACTTCCCACCCTTCCCTTGGTTGTTTCTCCTCAACTCTTTCATGAACGTCTTCAATAGGGGCACTGGAGGATATGTTTCAGTAAGCTGGAAGGTATGAATAAATCGTACAGCATCAACTTGTCTCCCACTGTTAATCAAAAACTCAACAAGACCTGCCACAGTAAGAAACGATTTAGCAAATCTACATCAAACAGAGGTATAGCCATCATTACACCAAACTGGAATAAAACCTCAAGACACATCTTATGGAAACAACAGTCCTGCCTCCATACCTCATCAGGTCAGTTAATTAGAAGAACACCAACCTGGCATTTTCCTTGCTAATCCAATGGAACGGCAGAGCTCAGGTGCCTGCCGGTGGTGAGCAACCACAACAACAAGCTTGTAGAGTTCTTCTTCATCAAACTCCGAAGCAATCCTAAAAGTAGCAAGGAGCTGCAAAAATGCTTCAGCTTCCAATGAATTGTCATTGGCAGCATCACTGCTTGCATTAGACAACTTAGGTTTCCACTCATCAGCAATTGCCTTAGCTTGCTGCTTGGTTTCAGGGTTCAGATGGTGATAAGCACCAGGGTCAATTCTGGCCAAAAAGGTAGCCATTGCTTCTAATAAGACAACGCAGGATTTGCGCATGCCCTCAAGGGCAGCATCCCTTTCATCCGCAGTTTCAGTAGTTTCGTCAGGAGGGTAAAACCCCTCCAGTGAATTCAGCACCAAACGGGCTGGTTCACTTGCACTTTCTAGTGCAACAGGAAGTTCCTGACGAATGGCATTTAGATCATTCTGATTCTCCATTACAAAATTCAGAAGTCCTTTTGCATCCATTTGCTCACAAAAGTGTGTCAGCTCTGGACGTGGCTTAACATCGGCAGCCACATTTTCAGTATTTTCACTTGTTTTATGAGGAAAGCCCTCATCAGGAGAGTTTCTATCACCAACAGAACTGCTTACCTTGGTATCTTTGTTGTCCCCAGCATCAAGATGTTCTGCAGTAGTTGGTTTGAAATTCGAACGTGCCTCTGCAATGGCAGCAACAGCAGCATCTTTCAGCTCCTGCACTCGGTCCAAGTAATCTTGTTCTTTAGTAGCAACAGCTGCCTCCCTCTCGGCAATCAATGCAAGAGTTTCAGCTTCTTTCTCCTTGTATTCCTTCTCCTTCGCTTCTAGCTCTTCAGATTTCTTCTTTAATGCCACCTCAAGATTGCGAAAATGCCGTTCAATTTCTGTCCACTGAACCTTGTTCTCAGAAGCATGCTCGCAAGCTTCCAGTTCAAGAACTGCCTTACAAAGCTCCTCTATCAGAGAAGATGCAGAATCATTTGTCACATGTTGCTCAATAGTACTGGCCATAGTTGTGCAAAGTCACTGGTAGTTCAAGACAATACTGCGAGAAGCAATTGAAAATTCTTCAATAAATAAATAAAATAAAAGAATTAGCAATATAAACATAAAAGAAAGTTTCCATGGAAGACCACAACCAACACAGACTAAGCTAAGCAGGAGTAAAAGACACCATACAGGTAAAAAAGTTTCAATCTATGTTGCTATGACTCTTTATTTTTCTTGAAGTAGCTGTGTCTGACACCCATATCCAACGCATATTTGTACATAGGTATGGGGATATGACCTTCCGAATACATAGAAAATCTTTTTAAAAAATTGAATATAACTGTGTCGGATACATACTCATGTCCGACACTTACACCCAAGTCTAAGTAACATAGATTTCAATATGGAACCAAAATGAACAAAACATTTGGGAACCAGGCTTTCAAGATAAGTCCAGCAGTCCATACCCTTAATGCTCCAAAAGCATTTAATCACCTGCCACCTTATCTAGAAAGCAGGATGCCCATCGGAATATCTATCCATAGCTCAAATACCTAACGGTGATGGAATGTTATAGTTCTTCAGATGTTTTAGACAATGCGGTAGAAGATAATCGTCAAATTCATGCTCTTACATCTTTGCACCAGGGCTGAAATTAGCTATTCAAGTACCTAATGTCCTAAGAACAAATAATAAATGTCGAATTATAGCAAACTACGAATCGAAACTATTTGAAATCCCATCAACCAACATGTTGGGAAAAAAAAGAAAAAAGATAAACAAATAGCTCTTTGCTGTTGCTCTCTCTCTCCCTCTCTATGTATGATACTACCCAATAAACATTTTTACACCAATAAGATCATGAAACTAAGTTTTATTCATCAAAAATTTAAAGCAGAAAATTTCTCCCATCTTAATTTGCCTTTCATTTTTCATTTACATGCCAAATTAAATCCCCCAATTCCTGATTTTGTCTTTTTTCCATTCTTTATTCCATGCATACTCTAAAACTAACTATCGACACTATCAAAACCCAAACACCGTAATATCCAACAAAATAAATAAATAAATAAACAAAAAGAAATTTAAGTGAAACAACCATAAGTTATTAAAAAAAATACCTCGGCAGTCGATTAACAGATAGAACACAAAAACCAGGAAGCTGAGGCTTTGGGTACTTATGATGGAAGGAAATGATAAAAACCCTTTGTTCTTTGCTTGCTTGATAGTGAGGATATTTTATTATGGGAAGGGTCAGAGCCGATTTCTCCCTTCGATGGTTCTTTTTTTTTTTTTTTTCCCCAGATTTCGCAGAATATTGAAAAAAAAAAATTCCTGGCTTTGGTCCATTTGTTTCATTAAATTGGGCTCAATTTGAATAGCCCAAATTTCATTAAGTCCCAGGCTTCCCAGATCAGGTTCCATCATACCTGAATATTTAGAGGGAAACAGTTCAACAGCAACAAGCTCCGTTTAACATTTTTGTATTACAGTTTGAGTTACAAGAATGTTGGCCCCCTTATAAACAGAAAAAAAAATTGTTTGGCCTCTTTTATAAAAAAAATTAAAAATAAAGTAAAAATTGTTTGATAATTTAATCCTTAAAAGCTATGTATTGATGTCATGCAAGATCTTACTTTCTTTCGGGGGATAAAGCTTTTTCTAAGAGAAATTTGAGAGATAAAAAGAGTTCTTTGGGTAATGGACAAAGAGAATTTTAAAGAAAAAAATATAAAATTTTTGTAAAAGTAAGTTTTTTTAAAATAAGATAAAAGAAAACATCGATATCTTATTTTATTATTATTTTTTATTAAAAATAAATAATTTATAAGTTTTAAGTATTGGACAAAACTTACTTATCTCACTTTACCTTGCAAGAGACAGGTAAGTTGAAAGAAAAAAAAAAAAAAAAAGGGCACAACCAAATACCATTAAAGTTGAGCAATTAGTCTTTCTTACTGGACATGTTAAACCAATGTTAAAATAGTGAACTCTGTCAGTAACCCTAAGCGAGTCGAGTAAGTTTCATTATAAATAATCAAAACCAAGGCAAAGATAATTCAACCACTCCGAAACTAGACAAGTTATGAGCCCACTTCAACATTGATTGATATAATGTACTTTGGATTTGGAGCAAAGCCCAAAGTTAAAAAGTTTTTTCAAAGTTAAATTTAATAATTTATGTATTTATATTATATTTATTATATTATAATTATATTTTATATTTATATTATTTTTAATATATTAATAATTTATATTTTATATATTTTAAAAATATATTCGTATTGTATATTTATATTTTTATATTTATCATATTTATATAATCACATTAAATATTATTAATTATGCTCAAAGTACAATGTTCAAATTAGTACTTGAACTACTTGATAAATTGGTCTTAGCTCGAACCAAAAAGTTAAAATTGGTTCTCATCTAAATCTAGCAAAAAAAGGTATCCATAAATAGAGTTAT
Organism: Adansonia rubrostipa; assembly: GCA_038381775.1. Classification (NCBI taxonomy): domain Eukaryota; kingdom Viridiplantae; phylum Streptophyta; class Magnoliopsida; order Malvales; family Malvaceae; genus Adansonia; species Adansonia rubrostipa. The sequence goes on along the minus strand of JBBYHM010000005.1, from coordinate 4,184,004 downwards.
GATGTAATTTTTTTTACTTAAGTTTGGGTTGGATAAGATTTAGATTAAGTTCAAATCAAATTGAAAAGATATTTTATTATTTAAAATAATATTAAAAATTATTTTTATGTTAATATTTATAATTGAATTTAAATAAAAATAAATTTTATTATTTAAACCATTATAATCCAAACTAGCCAGTCAGGTATATTGACAAGTGGTAAGCCTATAAAACTTTGCTTTTAAGTTTTTTTTTTTTTTTAAATTTTTACTCTGCCTTTAATCCTAATTTCTGTATGCTTAACTCATTTAAAGCAGAATATTAACACACTTAAATCCTCTTAAACCTTAATTTTTAGGAATTGATCAATATGTATATATGTCTTTTGAATTAAAACTCAATCAACAGCTTCCTAGCTTTGTTTATTCATGATTGAGAAAACTTTTTCGAAATAATTTGAACAAAACAATTTGCAGTTATTATTAGACAAAAAATGAGCATATGAAACACATTAAATAAAGATAACGGAGCCTTTACATAAGGAAAACAAGAATGTCAAAATACCCCAAAGTGAGATAGAACAGCTAGACAAATTTAAACATCTACAACCGAAGATTTAAGTCAAGCTTTTGCAAATCATCAGGCTCTTGCTCAGGCAATTTTTCAAGGCGGAAGCTTCCTGGCCAGATCGAATCCATTGATTCTTCAAGCATAAAGGGTTTCGTCCAAGCCACACCAAACCCTGAACTGGAACCATCAAATCTTGCCACCATTGAAGAGCCTTCTCTGACAGGCTTATGAACAAGAGAGTGAGGCTGGACCCCAAGTGATCGAACCGCCATGGAATTGAAGGGGAACCCCGCTGTTGTCATCGCCATTTTGTGAGACTCCTGGAACCTTTTGGCAGCTCCTCGTTCCCTCTTGTGCGCATTCTGGTGACCACCCAAGGCCTGGGAACTGTAAAACTTTCGCATGCAAAAGTTGCATGAGAAAACCTTGTTACTGCAGGCCGCAGGCTTTGATTGATTATCACAGTGCTCTTCAGCTTTTGCAGTTGCAGGATCATGTCTGTTGAGCGGCCCTAAACTCAACAAATCCCCCAAGTTAGTACCATCTCCAGCTCCTGTTTCGGTGTTGTTGTTGTCACGACCTCCGGCTTTCGATTCATCAGCATCTTGATTGTTGACTGATATATCATTTATTTCTTCATCCCTCTGGAAAGTCATAGCACAAAGATTCTCAACTCAAATAACAGATTTGTATATATGAAGTTTCTGTTATAGAGCTGACGTTAAATAGGAGGAATAGACGGAGGTCCCAGTATTTGTAACTTTTGCTTGGACTTACTTATAAAAAGATGGGAGAATATATGCTACTCGAATTCAGATGTAAGTGCTAAAAATATATATATTTAATTTTTTTTAAAATTTTTATATATTTGAAAGGTCTTTAAAAAATTATATTTTTATATCTATATGTATCGAATATAGATATCGAAAGAAAAATAAATTAGAGAGGAATCAAATGTGGAGGCAAGTGGCTGTAGATATATTATTAAATTTGGATCCTTTTTATTTAGGGGTTTCCCATCTGATGATGATTAAACCATTAATTTGGGGAGGTGGGTTTGGCAATGCTTATGTCAACTATTAAAAATGCTTAGTATTCCAATGCTAAATCTTTTTCACCTTTGTAACGGATATTGCATCAACTACATGATTCTCCCTGTTGGATGAATTAATAACAGGAACTAAACCTCTCCCTCATTGTCACCGGATAAAGGAAGATTAACTAACAAATAATAATTAAAATTGCAATAGTGAACATATTTTTGATTGCATTATATTTTTTGTAGTTAGAGACATAATGATTGCCAATGTGGTACAGTGACTATCAACCATGAATAAAAATTAAAATCATACAATAATAATCATAACATCAGGTTATATACCGTTGTTTAAAATCCTGCTAACAACAATGCCATTAATAGTCAATTCATTGCTACTAATTCATATCTTGTTCTGATCGATTAGTCATTGTCCGAAACATATTTGCATTTGTATGCAGTCGTCGGGTTGTGTAAACATTAAGACAGCACTAATTCAACCTACAACAAAGCCTGTTTGAATTAGTGGATTTTTTGAAAATACTATCATAATAAAGTGAAAATGAAAAGAAACTCTTCCATTTAACACAGAAATTAGGATTCTATCTCGAACACATCAGATGGACAAGGTTTATGCTATAAAAGGTTACAGCTCTTTATTTTGGTACAAAAAGGATTGCAGGAAAAAAACCGATTATAAATATTAAAATTTAAATTTCAACATATTAAATGTTACTAAATTAATAAAACTTAATCCCGTAGTTCAAAATTATAGCTCATTTACCATGTTTATAACTATGGATCGAACTTTTGGTTAGTATCAATCAGTAAAAGGTAAATCTATTCATAAATTAAATCGAACTAGATTATAATTCGATTTTTTAATCTTCTCGCCCAAATTTGGTCCAGACTGCTGGCCGGTGTTACTGTTAAAAATATATAACTTCATCTGACTGAGATGGTCCCAAGCATCATATGCTTTCTTATGCCATAATTTTCAATCTGTCTTGCAGGACTTGGCTAATCATGGACCAGTCCTTGCATGTATAATGCAAGATGGAATGTTTATGTGGTAGAAGGTTTCTGTTAAGCTGGCTGCGGACATTAGAAGAAAAGGAAGGATGATCCTGTTTTACACATCAAGGTTTTTTTTTTTTTTTTGGTAATTATTTAATCAGAAATAGCAAACTGACCATTTTTTTGGCTGTAAAAAAAAAAAAAGAAAAATGAGGAAAGTGGGCAATGACATTCAATGATTCGTATCTACATTCAACACCATGACTCTCTTATCTCTTCTGCTTGCCATCCTCTATGGTAAAGTTTTTTTCTCGGTTTTGAGCAAGCAAGCAAGGAGTGTTGATGATGCACACAGAGGATCAACCAATCCAAATCATGAGGAGATTTACAATATAAAAATGGGTAGAAAGATGTCAAAGCTGATACTTGGGATCTAGATGTTTAAGTCAATCAAGTTTCTCGTAGAGAAGGCGATGGGATAATAAAATACATAGTAAATAATGAACTTAGTGTTTTTAGTAGATTTTTTTTTATTTATATAATTTAAAGCTGACTTATTTTCAGCTAAATTATTTGTCATGAATAAGTTTAGACCCGTAATGGATATAAGTCTATAGAGCTGGATATAACAAGATTAATAAGGCAAACATGCGAACAGAAAATCACATTGTGAATTATAGAAATTAGAAACAAACATTGTGAATTATAGAAATTAGAAACAAACTTGAATTTAAATATATATATATATATATATAAATGCTTCATGAAATATATGATTCAGAGTTAGACTGTCAAATATAAAATGTATGATTCATGAATCAGAAGTATCATCTATTTTTTTTATATATATATGGGTTTTATTTGAGTTTAATTCTTTGTTCAAATGATTTTAAAAACACATTCTTACATCAGTTTTATGCATTTGATAAATTAATTTTGAAATATTGTTAGTAATAATAAAATAACATATTAACTTAATTGATTCATTATAAATAATTATTTTTAAAAAAATAATATCTAAAAAAATTTAAATTTAAAATTTAATATCAACGTCTCTCCCTTTTTATCTTTAGATTATGATCTATAAAGTAATATTAAAATTGTTAAGGTGAACTGAACAATAATGGTTAAGAAAAGATAAAAGCTGTAGGACAGTGGCAGCCGAGGTGAGGGGGTTGCCTGATTGGTTTGTTTTCGATAAAAACAAGAGGATCAAATGTGGGTGTCTTTGTTGTGGTGGGCATTGTGTATTGTACAATAGGAGAAGTGCACTGGGAACCACCGGTTCTTATTCTCACAATTTTTTCTGCACCGAAGAAACATCAAATCAAAATTATATACATAAGCTCAGCTTCCCCACATTGGGGGTGTAAAGAAAGCAGCTTTGACGCTGAAGTTTCTTTGAGATTAAATAATTGTGGCGTTGGAATCCTGAGTCAGAATTATATCAGAATTTTTATTTTTTAAATATTATAATCATATTTAATATAATATATATTTTAATACATTAATAATTTATATTATATAAAATTTAATATATTCATATTTTTATATTATTTTTATATTATTATTTTATTTTATATTATATTTTATATCATAATTTAATTATTTTTATAGTTTGTATTTATTTTATAATTGTATTTTGTTTAAAACTATAAGATTAATCAGGTTTTTTAGCATTGGACTTGTCTTATCAATTAGTTTCCATAGATACAGTCCAAATCAGAAATAAACAGCAAATAATTCTATAGAATGGTAAAAATTCTCACTTCTTAATATGCTAAACAAATAAGTAACTTTTTCAAATAGAGAACCTAAACATTTTAGTAAAGAAAAAGTCAACTTTGAAAATAAGTGACAAAATACGGATGTTAAATGTTATAATTTAAATTTATTAAATATTATTTTTTTAAAAAATAATTATATAAATTAATTAAATTTAATATGAATTTATATAGTCTTATCTCATATCTAACCAACTGTAAAAATTAAACTTGTCTTACAAGTGTTCCTTATGCTAAACATTAGTCAAAAAGAAACGTATCGAAAACCCATAAACTAGATCACGAAAGCTTTCATTTTGTAATCAACGTCGGTTGATTTAAATGGGTAAGATATTTATTTTTTTAAATAATATCTCAATTTTAAATTTTGTAAATGAAAAAAATTAATATTTTTACTCTTCTTGTGAGCCCGACTTAGAACTCGTCCAAGGTCTACACCAAAAGAAAGAAGCTTTCATTTTGTAGGAAAAAAATGAAAACTAGAGAATGTTGCATTCATAGTATAACTCTTTTAAGCATCAAAATTCCTGAGCCTCTAAATTTAACATATTCCCTAAAAAAGGGGAAATTAATGGTTATAATTTATCATCTTGCCCTTTTTAAGGGAATGTTCGGGCGTGGGGCTGGAATTAAAGTGTTGGAAATTCTATTGGTGTGGAAACTATTAAAGATTAATATTAGAGTCAAGTCTTAAAATATTTAAATTTTATTTATTCAATAGTTTCAATTTTAACTTGATTCATGTAATTAAGTTAAATTTAAATCTTTTTAATAAAATTTAAATAATTTATTAACATAAATATTTTATTTATACAGTAATACATCGATTTATCCAAAAGTGAATACGCATGAAAATTCCGAATCATGCAACAGTTTTCATACAACAAAATGGAACCCCAGTTACCGTCGTGTAAATGATGCCGTAAGTCTAGTAAAACGAAATCAAACTTTGCAGAAAAGTCAAGTTTGAAAGTTGAAGAATGCTTGGAGGTGTGACCGACTAATGCATATTTTTTCTTGCCTTGATGGGACATCCATTGCTTGAGAGGCCTGTGTGATTTATGGAATGGGCGTGTTCTATGCTACCTAGGTGAGATGTTGAACATGCTGCTTTATTGATATCCGATAATTTTAAAATTTAAATTTAATTAATTTATATAATTTTTTTAAAAAATAATATTTAATAATATTTAAATTTAAATTTTTTTATTTATAATTCTCCTTTTAAAACTATATCTGATTTATTTCTAAAGAAGTGGAAGTATTTTAATATTCCAACCCTTCTCTTGGGGCTGAGAAGAGTGATGGCAATGATTCGGCTCTAGTAGACATGCTCAAGGAAAGCCCAAATTAGAATGGGCCACAGCTGGTTTAACACAAATATGGACTTAGGTTTTCTAATGCACTAAACTGCTGATCCAAAAAGAAAATAAATAAAAAAAATAACTAAAACGAAATTTCTAGTCTGCCTATTTAAGCTTCTATAAAAGAGTTCTAAAGGTGGATTTGTTAAAGAGTTTCTTCCTAGTCTATGCTGGAAGGTACAAAAAGATGAGATTTGGCTATATTAAACGTAAGTGTAAAAATTTAATATGAATACGATAAGAGTAAATGAATATATTAATCTTTTTTATATAAGAAGTAGCATCAATTTGGTTAATAGTTCATATTCTAATTATAACCCTTATCCTATCTCAAGTTATGATAAAAAAAATTTTTAAAAAAAAAAACTAAAATGAATTCTACAATTCATAGCCGAAGTGAGAAGATCTCCCGTTGTGAATGCTGGCATTCCATTCCAGGCAACTCTAGTACAGTCCCAGTGTTGGGTTGTCCAAGTTGGCCTACAAAGTCTGGTTGCTTTGATTATAAATGGAGAAGCACCTTAACTTACGTAAGTTATTACGTTTTCTAAAATGCTTCAAGAGGAAATTTAAATATACTATTATACTTTTTTAATTATATCATAAAATAATCTTATTTGCTGTTTAAGCTTTTTGGTCTTCCAAGTCAATTACAACGTCCCAATTGGACGGTTTGATTAGTATTTACTCATGCTAATGGTTATCGTGACTGCAGCCTTTTTTAGTAAACTGAGAAAAAATTAAATAAATTGTTTAAGATTAATGTTTGAAATTATAATATAAATATCTATAATTTTTTATTTTATTTTAAAAGATTATGACTTATATATAAAAAAGTTAATTGCGTAGAATACTATTAAAAAATTAATCAATTAATTAATGTAAATGAAATAAAATAAATACCAAATAATTTATCAAATTAATGATAACAATTGGCCATGAATTTAACGACTTTTGAGGGGGCCACTTGTTGCGGTTTAATTTGATAATGTCATGACCAAAAGAGGAATTTTTCACGACGAAACGTTTTGCATTTAGATTTGACTGACTGACCAGTCAAACCTTTTTATTTTTTTTTCCTATGAAATCTCGTCGTCCCACCCGCAAAGTAATTCCTCGAGGCCTTGGAAATTCAAAGCCTTTTTATTTTCTAGGTAAAGTAATATGGAAGACGATATTTCGAGTATAATATTAATAAAATAATTAAAAATAATATTTATATATTTTAAAATTTATATAATATAAATTATTAAAGTATATAATTTTTTAAAATTAATTATAATATAATAAAATATATAAATATAGCCACAAATACAGTAGTTGAAAAAAAACTTTTTTTTTTTGCATGATCTTTGGTCCCCCCAGTGGACGCTGACAATGGAAAAAGAAAAAAAACTTTCGCCCGGCGACTCAGGCCGTCAGGGCGGCCATGGAAATTCTAAGAATCAAAACACTCTTTGGGTCTTATTTTGCCTCATTTTTCTATGACTTCCCAGTTCCATCTTAGACTCGCAATCTCTCGTGAATTTTGAATATACTTTTTTTTTTCAAGCCTTATTTCGATCAATTTCTTCTTTTTCTTTCATATTCCCAGAAACTTCCCAACTTGTTTCCCCCGCAAGGAACACAATTAAACACGTTTTCTTGACTTTTGAGAGGATGGATTTTGAAGCATTTCTTAAGCAAAATTACGTTAGTCAGAAATACCTACCACTGATTTTCTCACTAAAACTGCTATAAATAGAACATTAGATGTTTATTGTTCATACAACTCAAACGTGCTTTGCTTTGCTTTGCTTCATCTCCCTCAGCTTAATTCATTTATCCATTTTTTTTTTCCTGATATGATGGCAGTCGGATCTTTTTTAAGCTTTTCTTGTTTTCTTTTACTGTTGACTTCGATTCTCATTGTGGCTGAAGCTCGTGATCCGTTCAATGTCTTGATGTCTCGAAACTTTGCAGGTGGAAGGGTTCCTGATTTCTTTGATATTGGGTTATACCTTGGAGCAATCAAAGGGTCAGGTGCTAGTCCTGGTGAGGGACACAAGTTCGTTAGCGGTCAGACCCTGGGGGGCATTAAGAACTCTGGTCCAAGCCCAGGTGCTGGACATAAATTAATTGACGGCTTGAGTCTTGAAGGTATAAAGGACTCCGGACCAAGCAATGGTGGCGAAGGACACAAATTCACTGATAGTCAAACGCTCGGGGGCATTAAGAGCTCTGGTCCTAGTCCTCCTGGTCAGGGACACAGGTTAACTCACAGCTCGACTCTTGTTGGTGTAAAGGACTCTGGTCCAAGCCCCGGTGAGGGACACAAGAAAATCGATAGCTCGACTTTTGGTGGTAGAAAGAACTCTGGTCCAAGTCCTGGTGTGGGAAACAAGTTTACCAATAGCTTCACTCTAGGCGGCATTAAGAACTTCGGTCCGAGCTCTGGTGTAGGAAACAGGCTGCTAACGGCTAGCATCAATCTTGGAGGCATAAAGGATTCTGGTCCAAGCCCTGGCCAGGGAAACAAGTTAACTGACAGCCAAACCCTTGGAGGCATCAAGGACTCGGGTCCAAGCCCTGGCGTCGGAAATTAATATAGACAGCCAGACTCTAGGCGGCTTTAAGAACTCTGGTTTGAGCCCCGGAGCAGGATCAAGGAGAGTCAAACACCTAGATTTTCTGGTGCGAGGCTTGCTAAGAGAAACAGGTATAGTTTTGGACAACACGACGTGGCGATATATTTTAGCAACAGTACAAGATTAGTTTATATACTGTATAAGCTCATTGTTATTCATTTTGTTGTTTAAATCTTTAAATTCAAATACAAATACAAATACCTTGTTTATCCAAGAATTGTCACAGTTGTTTTCATTTCTTCAGTAGTTCTAGTAAGAGATTCTTATTAATCTGATTCTCTTTTCTATGGAATATATGTATATAATATGTGTAAACTAATTATTACTATAATTATCAAGAAATGAAAGTCGTTTTATATATCTTCTTGACTTTGTTAACAAATCCCTGCATGTAATTATCTGTTCATGTTCAAAAAAGAGGTGCTTCGTGTAATTGACTTCTACCTTAACCACATTAACAATTATCATGTTTGATATTAGTTTAATATAAGCAAATAAATTTTTTTTAAATATTTAAAAAATTATAACTTTATATTTATATTTAAATATAAATTAAACAAAAATATCAAATAAAAATATTTTTTAAAAAAATAAAAAAATTCGAGTAACATGTGAATCACTCTTCTACAACATGCATGACAACCCCATATATATATATATATATATATATATGCTGCCATTGAAGGAGTCTAACGCAGAGCGAAAGGCACTGGTAAGGGCTTTGGCCCCGTTTAAATGCTCCATTTTTTTTTAATTTTTAGGCTTCTTTAAATAAAAAATGATAAAAGTTTTTATTTTGATTTTTTTATCCGACCTTTTTAATTTAAAATTTTGCCTTCGCCCCTCAAATTGATCTTTTCTTTTTAAACTTAGAATTTTTGAATCATCATTTCAAGGATATTTATTTTCTGAATTATGATAACTGAGAAAAAAAAATGTAGATAGCCGTTTATTGTGTCTTAATAAGCACACACAAAAAAAGAAAAAACATTTTATGCGTCATGCATGACATTTAATTTTTATTCAAACACACGTGTGGGTCAATTTACACAACGAGGAAACATATAAAGTCAAAAATATAAATATAAAAAATGAATGAAAGCATGAATTTAGTTTTTGGCTCACGATAGAAAGAATTTTGATGGTCAAAAAGTCTAATGGTAAATTACACGATATTGCACATGATCAAAGTACATTGCATACCCTTTTGAGCGAAATTTTAGCGGGCTTTGAAATCTCTTTAATTAGTTTTTCTTTCAACTTTTTTTTTTTTTGGAAAAAATAATTGCACAAGCATGTGATGGAAATTATTGCAAATCAAGAATAAACCTGCTTAAATTTAGATGAAATTTGATTTGATTTTTTTGATTTAAATCAGATGAGTCTAATTAAATCACTATTTAATACATAAATAAATAATATTTTTTATTTAAATTTAATTATAGAATATATAAATATTAATTAAAATTGAGTTTTAAAATATTTTGATTATTTTTGTTCAGTAAATTTGAGTTGTTGGACAGAGTTAAATTTGGGCTGAGCTTTAATTTTAATTTTTTTCGAATTATGATTCAATTTAATTAAACTTACGAATAAATCTAATCAAAATTAAAATTTGAAAGAAATAATTAAGTACAGGAGCTGTTAGAAATAGTATAAGAATTTTTAATGATAAATTATTTTATTCATGGGTAATATAATTTTTAAAATTTATAAATAAATTAAATTAATAATGAAATATACTTTTTAATATATTAAAATAATTTCATAATTTTATTTGTAAAATTAAAAGAAAAAAACCCCACCGTCAATTGGAATTTGATCTTCTTGGACCCAAATCACCGACCTTGAAGTTGTAGTCCACCACTAAAGGTCATCTCGTTTTTCCTTTCACATGTATGAAGTTAAGGTACAGTAAATTGTAATAATTAAAATTAAAATTTTAATAATTTCCAATAAAATCGTGAATTATATTGGTTTAAAAGCTAAGATGACTCATGCTTTATTAGAAATCACGAACCAGACTTAATTGAACATTTTTTTACTAATCTAAATAGGGTCGGATTTAAAAATCATTTCATTATTTAAATATATTAAAATATTTAAAAATTATAATTAAATTTAAATTAAATAAATAACAATTTAGTTTGGATTAAACAATCCAAATCAAAAGAAGTTCTTATACAAAGGAATCAATTCAAAAAGTTCTTGTGTCTTTTAAAATTCTATATATGAATTTTTATAAAAGATAAATGCCTGCTTATGTCTAAAAAATTACTTACTTTCCAAAAAACAAAAAACATATCTAATATTTTTTTATCTAATTTCAAACAATTATAATTTTGACAAAAATAGCAAAAGTTAAGTTCACTCTTACACATATTTGCTTTTTCAAAGTAGAGTGGAGCCGTAGAGTAGAATAGTAAATCAGCAATAAAAAACAGCGGTAAATACTAAACTGTAAAAATAAAAAAAGAAAAGGTGCTTCCGTCAGTCAGGAACAGATCATCTATTTTCCCTCTCTTTTAGTCATCGGCAAAAAATCAGGCAAAAAAAAGAAAAATGGGAAGCTCGTTGAAGGAGGAGACGACGACCGACGCCGAGACGTCTAGCGGCGACACCCCTCCTTCCAATTCCAACGTCTTCTCCGAGGGCGAACGTGTCCTTGCCTATCACGGCCCTCGTATCTACGAAGCCAAGGCATACTCTCTCTCTCTCTTCATCGTTTCATTTTCAAATTTTCACTGTTTGTAGATTTGCTTAAAATTATTTATTTATTTTTTGAATTTTGAATTATCATATTTATGCTCGTTTTGGTTGCTGGTTAACGTAAATCGATATTGATGTTAATTGGGTGGTTTCTTTAGGTCACTAGAGAGTAGAGACCGATAATTTAGAGCATTTAGGAATTGATTGGGTGAAATTAGGGTTTCTGCAGTTGATGAATTTTGATTTTTCATTTCAGGTTCAAAAAGTAGAGCTTCGGAGGAAAGAATGGAAATACTTTGTTCATTACCTTGTAAGTCTAATTGCCTTTTTAGCTTTTTTTTTTTTTTTTTTGGATAAGCAAGTAATTTGTTATCCAAAGGAAGTAGTTAAACTGCTATATCAAAACTGTTTTAGCCAATCTAGTTAGAGAACAAAGAATGATAAGCCATTTAAACCTAAGCTATAAAAAGACTTCTATCTACAATGCCTCATACATTTAAAAAAATGAGGTAAAAAAGCATGAAAAAAGAAAATCTCAACTCCTATATGAGGCCTGCTAATATGAGCCGAGAGCGTTTCCTAAACTTGTGCATCCCTTTTCACTACTCGCCTTTACCTTAATTTTCGATATATACATATATTGAAAGTCTGGCTCTGAGAGATATTTGTTTCACTGTTTTGCAGGGTTGGAATAAAAAGTATGTTCCAGTAAATGGCTCTCAGCTGAATCTAAGTTATCGGCTTATTTTTGCTTTTCATTTTTTTTTTTTTTTGGGGATAGATGGTATTTTATTCATGCAAAAGAAGCAGAACTAGTCTGCCACAAAGAATAGTTAATAGTGTTAGTAACAGTATTGACATAGCATCAGTAAGCTTTTCAATTGATTTATCATTTAAACTTTTTTGACTGTTGGTGCATCTTAAATTTTTAACTTGAACAGTGTCCATTTAAAATTTATTGTAAAGTTTCTACTAGGAAAAATTGTTTCTTTAAGCGCTATAAATCTAAAACATCCCTTTTATAATGCTTCTTCTATAAATTTAAAGCACCATATGCTTACAAATCAAAGTAGGCGATAGGCATTCACCAAATTAATCACTTACTATCCTCGCTTTTCCTTAAATCAAGAGAAGTGAGGTTTTATTTTATTTAAACTTTGCATACTTTTTGTTCGTTTTTTTTTTTAGTGTGTAATACTTCATTTATGCTCTTATAAAATCCTGAAGGGTAATGCTTTATATATAGCAAATGTTTGCTTTCATTGATTTATATATCCGCTTTCCCAAAAAGGGAAACAGAAATCATTACTATGGCTTGGACATCTTGCCAACAGTTGGGATGAATGGGTAGGTGCTGATCGGCTGATGAAACATACTGGAGAGAATGTCATGAAGCAGCAAGCCCTTGACAAAAAACAGGGTGTTGACAAAAGTTCTAAGTCAGGGCGTTCAAGTCAGAACAAGCCAAAAAGCTCTAGTGGTTGGTTAACTCTTTTTACTTATTGGCTTGTTTATTAATATCCTTAATACTTTGGCCATTTTCCATTGCATATATTTGCATTCTTATAATTATGGTTGTGCATTCAGAGATCCTCTTTTTTTTTTTTTTTTTGTACTTTGGGTTAAGTGGAAGCATTCCCCTGGCTTAAGTGTATGGGTCCTGCCATGATTTTCCTCTAGATTCTATTGGTGTTCCAATAGATAAGACCTTTTAATTTCTCCAGTGCCTTATTTTAGCAAGTGGCAAGCTTTGATGTAGTTTATATTCTTGTCATTATTGTTTGTCTTCATTCCCTACTTGATCCCATCTCATTTTCTTCTTCTTTTATTTTTCTAGATGCAAAAGCAGATAAAGAGGACCTGAAGAACTCTGGTAAGCTTGTTTTACTTTTATTTTGTTTTTGTATTCCCCTCTTTATAATTGATTTTCTTTCATTTGTGGAGCAACTTTTCTGTATCATCTGTATATTACTATCCTATGGGGATCCTGTCAAACATTTACTTGATTGTGATATTCTCATGTTATTTTTTGTTATTGTATTAGGTTTAGTTAGCTTTCAGTTAATGTAGTTGAGCTGAGGTTGTATTGAACTTTCAGAAAATAGTAATGTTAATTTGCATGTGGCATTTAGTTCAGTGGTGTCTGAAGAGTTGTTGCATTCCATGGAAATTGAATGGGCATGTGTTTTTAATAGCATTTGTTTATTGATATTAGGAGAAAAACGAAAAAGAATCCATGTAGGCTATTACAGTTGTGTTAATGGCCTCATTCACTATGTTGCATTCGTATGCCATGCATAAATGGAGTCAAACATTGATTCCTTATGGTTTGTTTCTGCTTAGTTCAATTATTTTCCCTACTGTCAACCTTTTCTTAAGTAATGTTATGACTGCTTGCAAAGACATTAATCTTTCCTATTTGACATTAATTTTTTGTACTTACTGCAGTGGCAAAAGGGAAGAAAAGAAAGAGTGACTCAGGTGTTGAGGTCTGGTTTGTATATTGATTAATTACAGGCTTACAGCTCTTGAGATTTGTTTTTCTTATTCCCAGTCTAAATCCATGGGTTCTTGCCTCTCTTTTTGTTTTTCAATGTATTGAAATACTTTTTAGAAAGACAATTCCTCCATGGATAAACTTATCAAGATCCAAATTCCATCAAGCCTAAGGAAGCAGTTGGTTGATGATTGGGAATTTGTTACTCAACAGGATAAGGTGCACGAACTGTTCCAATAACTTTTGGAGCAACTTTTTCTATTATTATATTACCTTTAGCTTGATGATTTACCTTGAATTAGTGCGAGTATAGAAATAATAATTGCATCCGTTATAATGCTGTGATTTAGTTTTCAGTCAGGGTGTTAGCCTTTCCGTGAAACTTTTGGAGCCCTGATCTTGTGTACGACTTATAACTCAGTGAAACTCATGCAATTGAATCATTTTGATTTTATCATCTCATGCTTTTTCTTTGAATAGTTTGGGCACATTTAATGATACTTAAGGCTGGTAGCCTGGTACAGTAGTAAACTGATTTGGTGGCGCCGATCCATCTTTTCTGCAGCTTGTTAAACTTCCTCGATCACCAAATGTTGATGATATTTTGACAAAGTACCTTGAATACAGGTCCAAGAAGGATGGCACGTAAGTTTACCTTTAAATCCATCTGCACCTTCAAACAATCCTATGATAAATTATGCATTAACTTGTTTTTGAATAACTGGTTCTCAACTTTGACAATAATTAATTTGTTCCCAGATATCTGTTGTCACTTTCTACTTTCCATATGAACTTTTTGTCCCCTATTTTACCATTTACTGTGACATCCCATAATATTAATTGTATATTCAGATGTTAATATATTTCAGTGAAAACATTTCGAATGGATAAGTTTAGAATATAATTGGTGACACAGACTTTTCTCTTGGGTACAGAATGACCGATTCAATTGGAGAAATTTTGAAAGGAATTCGCTCTTACTTTGACAAAGCATTGCCTGTAATGCTTCTATACAAAAAAGAGCGCCTTCAATACCATGAAGTAGTTCTCAATGATGTCTCTCCATCAACTATATATGGAGCTGAGCATTTACTACGCCTCTTCGGTATGGCCATTTGTCACTGCAAACATTTCTTTACCTTTTTATATATAAAGCTTTTTATTGATCTCTACAAGCCAACACTAAAAAATCCTTGTTAAACCCATAGTTTACATATGCGTCTAATGAATTTTTTCATAGAATTAGGAGACGTCATTGTTAGCTCGATGGCAACTCTGCCGTTATATCTGTTTGTCGATATGATCAAGTCCAGTGAGCCTGTTTTGGTGACATCACCTTGGGACATGTGTTAAAATGGTTGCGTATCGTAGTTTTAATAATCATCCATGATATTGATACATTGCAAATCTTTGAAGTCTTGCAGTATTAATATCTTGTTCCTGTCTCTGCAGTTAAGTTTCCTGAGCTACTGGCATATGTGAATATTGAAGAGGAAACATTAACCCGCTTGCAACAGAATTTAATGGATTTTCTCAAGTATGAACATTTTCTCATTGATTTTATCTCTTATACTATTTAGAGGACGTTCAATCTTTTAAACTATGATTTAAATTCAATGGAGAGATAATAAGTTTGCATCGTGATTATCAACTATTTTATCTGGACTCTCCATTTTCTTTAAAATACCTGTTTGTATCCGACGCATATTCAAAAATGAGTATGGAAGTATGATTTTCTGAGTATATGAAATTTTTTTTTAAAAAAAAAATTGAGCATAGTAGTTGTATCAAATACTTATCCTGAGTCTCGGTAACTTCGATCATCTAGTTAAAACGTATAATTATAGTTGTTTTCCTCTTCAATGCCCTCACATACACTGCCATAACCAACCACCGACATTGAATCTCTACTGTTTCACTTCTATATAGACTTGATTCGAAATTTCCATTAAATTCATTCCGTTTTAAATTCTAGAAACATTTCTTACATAAATATTGCAGGTTTCTGCAAAAGAATCAGAGCACCTTTTTCGTATCCACGTATGACGGATCTAGAGCTTCGGAAGGTAAAGGTAAAGGGAAAGATGACTAAACGACAGATATCGTAAATTCGATTATCAACTCCGATGCTGTCTTTTGCTTTTGATATGGGGTTATTGAAAGCATGAAATTGTTGTTGTAACAGTAGAATATTTGATTCTCTGTTTCTGCACTTTTTTTTTTGCCGCTTTTTCAGTATAGTTTGACACTTATTAGTCGGGGATATATTTTTGTAGAAATGACGGACGGAAGTTGCAGTAAAACCTTTAATTTTTTTCCAACATTTTTGTTGGTTATTATTATAGGCGAAACTGAATCCCAGTTCTGATATTTTGGGGTTTTAGATTAATTTATACTTTAGTATTAATTGTTCGAATTGTGGGATGGAATTTGTTGATAATGTCTTTTGAGTTTGTAAAGGAAAACACAGTAATTGTAATTCTAAATATATCGTATAAAAAATATGAATATAATCTAAATATATAAATATGTTACACAATAATATATATATTATATTTTTATACAGTGTGAAAAACTTTTTATATAGTGTGAAAAGCTTGCAAATAAAGTTAACCTCTTATGTTCATATTAATAATATAATAATTGTAAAATTTTTTGTTGTTTAATTTTGTTAAAATCCTAATCTCAGTGATGAACTTTAATATATATATATATATATATATATATATATGTATGTATGTATGTGTA
The DNA here is from genome assembly GCA_038381775.1 of Adansonia rubrostipa. Classification (NCBI taxonomy): domain Eukaryota; kingdom Viridiplantae; phylum Streptophyta; class Magnoliopsida; order Malvales; family Malvaceae; genus Adansonia; species Adansonia rubrostipa. Next base: position 4,167,672 of record JBBYHM010000005.1, on the reverse strand, counting down.
TAGTCGGCTGCGTTCGGCTAGCAAATAAACTACAAGGCGTTATCATGACATTTACAAATAACCTGAAATAAATAAGTAATTTCATTTTTTTTTTATCTTATCTCCTTTTAAATTCCAGAAAATTTCATGGCTACAATCCATATACAATAACAAATCAAAATTTGGAATTTCCTAATTTTAAAAAGCATATCTAAAACTGTCATTTGCACACGGCTACTTTTTCTGTAACTACTATTATTGTTTTTTTCTTTGTTTTTTCTACCCTAGAATCCTGTGTTTCAAAAAAAGAAAAAAAAATCATTCAAAAAGAAAAAAAGAACATGACTCAATAACCATATTCCCTTTCCTTTCATTTCCTTTCTGAAGCAGGAAATTCTTCACATTTTTACATACAAAAATAATTTAAATTCAGAAATGAAATAATATTTACTAAAACTTAAAAGAACTTGATTGAAATTTAAATGATTTTCCCTTTTCTTTTCCTTCTCATTCTTTTTTCTTCCATTTTCTTCATACCTTAAAATCAACCAAAACATGCCCAAGAGACCTCTATTTTTTTTATTTTTTTTTTAAGAAAAGTCGATTCTCCTTTTTCTCATTTTTCAAAACCGATTTCTTTGGTTTAGTCCATTCTACCGGCCATTGCTAACCCCTATCATTAACTTTACTACCCGATCTGAGTCGCCCGTGCTCCGTTCATAGCCATAACATTCCTAAACCCCACATCCAAACACGTCCCTACTCCACCACCACCTCCCGAAACGCCACCGTTTTACTGTTGCAGCTGCATCTGACCCATGTAATTCCTCACCTCCACCCTTACCATCTCTTGCATCACCCCCATCAACTCCGCACTGAACCCCATCACCCCACCTCGCTGCTTTTCTGCATCTTTCGCTTTGTTCCTCATCTGAGTTGACTTGGTAACTGCATGGGTTAACACCTCACACGACTCGGCACCCGGTAAAGAAAGACTCAGTGAAGTAGGTGGATCGTTAGATGATGGCGCCGTCGCTTCCACTCCACTGGGCATAACATTGACGTCGATGTTAACGTCGTCGACGCTAACTCCGCTGGTCCTTGCGATGAGCTTGTATACGTGTGAAGATGATAAAACGGGAACTCTACAATCGCTCACATCGGATCCCAATGGGCCTCCTACAAATCTTTTCAACGATTGTCGCTCCTGCACTCCCAGATTACCATCGTACCCTCCGTTTGTAATAAAATCAAACTCCTCTGCGGCCGAAAAGCACTTACGTTTTAGCGTCGAGTTCCAGTGGTTTTTAATGGCGTTGTCGGTACGACCGTTGAGGACGCGGGCTATGGTGGCCCACTTGTTACCGAACCGAGCATGGGCTCTGATGATGGTCTCGTCTTCTTCGGGGGTGAAGCCCCGGTGCTCAACTTGAGGTGACAGTTGGTTGCACCATCGGAGCCGACAGGATTTCCCAGATCGACCCGGTATTGATTTGCTGATCAAAGACCAGTTCCGGGGGCCATGTTTTTGTACCAGTTTTTGGAGCAATTCATCTTCTTTGGGGCTCCATGGACCTTTGATCCGATCCATTTCTATTCTCTTTGATGTGCTTGGTACAGCCATGAAATCTAATATACAAGCATTCAAAGGAAATTTGGTGATTCAGGTGTGATTTTCGGCCTTTTTTTTTTTTTTTTTGAGTTTTGGAGTTTAAAAGGAAGACTTAAGGAGAGCGAGGATGGGAAGGGGATATATAAGTGACGAGAAGGAAGTAGCCGGTTGAAACGGTGAATGGTAAAGAGAAGAGAATCGTTACGGGCACCGATTGTTCCAGTTAAGCGTTTGGAGGGGGGACTCTGGGATACAGCTGGCGAATGGACACGCGTGACCTCTGAACTGCACCAAATTTAGATAAGTCATTTTTGTCTTAATATGTTCTTCTCTTTCTTGGCACTCTCTAGCATGAGAGCGTTCCTCCCACTCTCTTTGTAAAGAAAACAACTTGATAATTAATTATGTTATTCATCATAACTTCATCGTTCAAATTGACCGTCTTTATATTTTATGATTTTTAATATAATTAAATGTTCATGAATCATGTTTGTATTTATGAAGGATTAATTATAACAAAATTTTTACAAGATGTTTAGTATATAGAATTGTTATTTGATTTTCTTATAAAAATAAATATTTTTAGTAATATTAGGATAATTAGAAATAGCAAAAACCAAATATTCTTGAGCCGCGGCAATGCCGAACCAAAATTGGCGAGTGATGACACGCTCCAAAGTAAGAGCGTAGAATACGGTTGCATCCTATTCACAGTTTTGGAAGTTATAGAGACAAAACCGAACTCTGCGTACCATAATTTTTTGACGGATAAAAAAATAAAAATTAATATTATATAAACTATAAAGAGATAAAGATCACGGCTGGATATGGCTTGAGTTTGACTCAGGACGCCAGACTGTATAGCATTTTCGTGTCGGATTTTTCTTTATTTTTCTTTAAAAAATAAATGATTATTTTTGGTTAATATTTTTCTTTTCATTCCAAAACTTTATTTTTTAAAGCCTATTTTTATTATTTCTTGTATTACGATTAAAAAACAATAACATGTGCAAAGTCAACTATTAACAAGTGCATCAGGATTAGACACACGTGCGACCTAAATTCTTTAACGCAGCAGATGTTTCGGCATTACTGTATGGGTATAAACTATAAAGATTCCCCGTGCGGTAGGCGAATAAATTGTGCAATAATGTCACGTGCCAATTGAGAAAATCGGCTGAGCCTAAGTAGAACTGATCTTAGTTGGATCATTCTAATTTGTTAAATTTTGAGTTTGAATTTTTAAATAAAATAATTTAAATATATATTTTATTAATTTGAGTTTTAATGTAATTTATTAAATTTTAAAATTAAATCGATTGTTTAAGCAAGCAGGTGGGAAATAATGGGGCAAATAGGGCAACCGTGTCCACAACTTCCCCACAGCGACAAGACAAAACCGACAGTTTGTAACAAAAAAATATATACCAAAAGCCAAACACACGTTTATTTGCAACACGTAATGTTAATATACACTTTTATTGAAATTAAACAACAAAATTAGATTTTAAAAAAATGATAATTATTTGTTAAACATTATATGTAATAATTAATTAATAAACATTTATTTCAGTACTTTATTATCAATTTTGGTGATAAGTAATTGGCTTTTTAAAAAATATAATTATATCACATTATTTGTATGCAGGGAATATATTCACATAAAATAACTGTTTTATAGTATTTATTTTCTTCCTTATCCTTCTTATTTTTTGACACGTCATCAGGTTGGTCAAATCCCAATGGACCCATCCATATTTTGTCGTTTTTAATTTGACATAATTGAATATTTTAAAAAATTTTTAACTTATAAATTAACATTCTGTTAATGAAAATAATAATCTCAAATTAAATAGTTTTAAAATATTATTTAACAAAACTCATATTTTTAATTAACATTTAATAAAACTCATATATATATATTTTTGATTTAGAGGATGAAGATTTAAACTTTATTTACTAAATAACGAAAATATATATTGATCATTAAATTAAATGCTCAAACATAAATAATATTGTTTTAAGTGATCATAAAGATTGTCGTTAATTTAAGTGCAACTTTAAAGTTGTATGGCATTTAAGCACAACGTTGAAGAATTTTATCATACTTCAGTCATTCCACGATATAATGCATGCATCCGTCTTAAAAATTAATGCGGTGGGCGCAGCCACCATCTTTTTTGTTCTTCTCTTGTTAAAGCACTAAATTATTATTTAAAAAATTATGATTAATTATTTAAATAGTTTAAATATCAAATTTAAAATAATTTAAATATAAAATAATTTGCTTTAAAAATTATTAAAATTTAAATTAATTTAAATTTAAAAAAATTTTAAATCTCATAATAATTTTAATATAAAATTAATTCAATATTTTTAAATTAATCTAAATTCAACTTAGCCCAAAATTTTTAATCCCATGATATAATGCATGCCTGCATCATAAAAATTGTTAGGGTGGGCGCAGCCTTTCCCATTTTTTTTTTTTTTTTGCTTTTCTTTTGTTGAAGCACTTAATTACTGTTAGAAAACTAAAAGTAATAGTTATAAGGATAAAATACAATTTATTTGCAAATGAAAGTGCTATATAAGCTTATGGTTTAATTTAATATGGATTTTTATTTATCAAAATTTTCCTTCTTTATGATCTTTCCCCCCTTCTTTACTATTACTGCCAAATGAAACTTGGTAACTATATATTCCTTCTCATAATCAACTTAATGCATATTTGATAGGATCTAAGCAAAATTTGTTCCCACTTTGCTGAATTAATACATGCCCTTTACGTTTATGGTATTAATATTATTCGGTTATCAATTAAGCAAATGAATTAATGTTAATGGAGAGGAAAAAACATGTCTTAAGAAGAATATATAGTGCTTAACTCAATTAATTTATGTAAACGATATAATCATCTTTAAAATATGACATTCAATAAGTTTAAGTTTAAATCTATGCATTTATAACTCTTCTTCTATCATCAAATTATGACCTTTTGATAACAAAAAAATGCCTAAAAAAATAAGGAGAAAGAAGTTATTAACATTCCAAGGTTTTGATTTTGTAATTTTTCAACTCACATTTTAATAAATAATCTAAATTTTTTGGGTTTGATCTGTTTAACTTATCCAAGGCATTTCTCTTGGTACCGAACTTTGACTATGGGAAGAAGCGTGCATCTTCGGAATTTTTTTAAATCAATCAAATCATATCTTATTTAATGAAGTCATCATGAAGTGTCAAACTTGTAGATTCCATCCCTAAACACAAATAAAGAATTATTATTAATTATTTTATTAGGTATAATTAACCACTTATATGAATTTATATTTTTTAAAACAGTCTTAAATTCAATTAAAATACTTAAAATAATATATTCATATGGTAGATTAACCATATATAATAAAAGACTAAACAATAATCCTTATTCGCATTTGATGGTATAATTTAAAGATTTGATAAGTTATGATAATTAAAAAATAAAATATTATTTGCGACTGATCAACTTTATATTTATAAATTTTTAGATATATGGTTAAAGCTTAAAGGATTTTTTTGTTAATGAACAAAACAATTTATAAGTATAATTCTTTTAAGACTTTAAAGGAAGTTTTTAATTAACTATGACTCACCTATTGCCTAAAATATAAAAGAAAAAAAAAAAAAGGAAGTTAACACTTGCAAACGAAAGCAAAACTTAACAAATCACCAAGTTATGACCCTACCAAGAAAGTTTGGGTTTAGAGCTAGCAAAAGAGGGTTGTGGGGGGCTTATCCTTTTCAATTCAACTATCACATGTTAGTGGGTTTTGAACTAACCAATAGCTTCATGTTTGTTCTAATAAAGTACGCAAAAAATTTGGGGAAAAAAAAAAAACTCAAGGATTTGCCCTCCAATGCTCGATTGAAAACACAAAAGAGAACAAAAATTCTCTCGTGAATTTTTTGTTAGGAAAAAGGTTTGAATATTTCTTCATCATCAATGGTTTAGAGCCCCTTGGCCCTTCAATAATAAGTGCTTTTTTGTCAATTTGGTTGAGCCCCATGTCCTTTGTCATCTCGCCTGTGGTTAGGTTACGAGTCTTTGGTAGTTTAATTTGGTTAATCAGATTTTTAGATTAAGCTTTGTTTAGATAAATTCATAAATTCATACTAAAATAAATCATAAATAATTTATAAAGCAATGTAAATCAAATGGATAATAAACTCAAATTAGACGTAATCTTCTCACAGATGGGAGTCATGTACTAAAAAAAGATTCCAATCATTATCAATTATACGAAACTTCACGTATAAAATAATTGAGGTAAAGATATTGAATCCAAGTCACATTTTCAACTTTGGTTAGCTTTATTCCCCTTGATCATTATTGTTTTTAATCATTTTTCTTCCTACAGTTTTTGACTTAAACATCAAAACACGTATCGAAATATCAACTTGATCCCTGCTTTTTAATCTTTTCAGCTTTCGTTGCAACCGAACAAAGAGAAACATAAATTATTCTAACAAATCAAGCAAAGTCCCCCAAATACTTGCTAACCAAGTAGCAATAATTTTTCAAACTTGGCTTTATTAGATAGTAGGTTTGGTCTTGGTAGGGGGAAGGGAAGATTTTGCAGTTGCCATTCATGCCAATGTCAGTTGTCATTGGAAAATTTGGACACTTTGTTTTCAAATTATTCTTCCTGGTTTGAGAATGACTAATAACTGTTGAGCTTGAAATTATATAATTTTCAATTTCATGTTCAATGATGTGGTTGCGAACCTGCGTGGAAGGTGGAGATATATGGGATTGAGGGACCCCAGCTAATTGACTCGACCAAGGCAAAACCTACACAGACAGACTATGAATCAAGTTGCGAGGAAAGTTAAGGTAAAGATAGAAGGGAATTGGGATTTGAAATCTTGCATTTTTGTCGTGCAATCAACTAAAGTCAGGCAAGAAATTTCAAAGTACTTAATAGCGTACTTCCTCTAATTTCCTATGGGTATAATTAAATCAAGCTAAACTCAAGCTATAAGAATCTCGAGCTTGAATCAAAATTTAAAGTTTGAAGTTCAGTTCAGTTCAGTTCGAGCTCGATCGAGTTTTATTTTTAAAACTTAAGCTCCATTTGAGATAAAAATCAAATTATTCTAGCTTGCTCGATTATGCTCATTTACTTGGTAAAAAATAACTCAATTCCCATGCTTGACTTCAAACTCGATTATCTATATTTAAGCTTGAGCTTAAGTTTGATTTTGAATAAGTATTTTTTAATAGATATTTAAAAAAAAAGTCAATTAGGCTCATGTGCTACTCTATTCAAGCATTAGGAGACTTAAATTTAGCTCATCAGTATCTTAAGTTTGAGCTTGACTCAACAATTTAGGCCAATTCAAATTTTTTTCAACCAAATTCGGATAGCTCATGAAGACAAATGTCTCGTTCAAATTCTCCAACTTAATTTTCTCTGATGTTTGAGAATTTAACATTTAACTTAGTTAATTGATACAATTATTTTTAAAATGTGGCATTTAATAATTATAAAATTTTAATTTTAATATCAAGTGTCAGCCCCAGACTCAAGTTGGTTAGAAACCTAGCACTATTTAATTTTCCCTTGCTTTCTTGAAGAGAACACAGCTGGTGACAAAGGTCATAATTCACCTAACATTTTTGATCGAGGAGGTAATTGGTTAGGATTGTTAGTTGTCTTAGTGCGAGTCTTCAAATCAATTTTGCTGATTTGAATAAAGAAATAAGAAATTAAGGTATTCATTCCGAGTGAAAGTTTTAAATTTTATAAGTAAAATTAATAGAATAATAAATATTTTTTAAATATTATAAAAATAAAAAATAATTAAAGTATATAACGATATATTAATTCATTTATGAAATCAAAAAAATTATCATCAAAGTATAAAAATAAACTCTAAAAAAAATTGTTTTTATAATATAAAAAAGATTCCAAGGATTAACTAGGAGAATGGAAGGGAAGATTCAATGGACAGCTCATTTCCCACTATAATCCCATAGTTGAACTACCATTATTTCCAATAATTAAAAAAAAAAAGAAGAAAGTAATTATTATTACATGAAAATATGCTAACAATTTAATAATTAATAATGTGAGTTAAGTGGAATTCGTGGTGGTGTTGGTTTCTTACATGCGTTCAACTCTCCATGCTTTTGATTGTTTGCTTGCCGTTTTCCTTAATCCAAAACACTATTGCTTTGCCAAAAGTTGGAAAGTTATGATTACACAAAATTTTCTTTTTATAAAAAACCTGAACTGTTTTGTTAAAATAAATAATTTTTGTTATATTTAAATAAGATTATCATCTTTTGTTTTGGATTTAAATAAATTCTTTCATAAAATATAAAATTAATTTATCTTAAAAATTTATTTAATTATAAATTAAAAGTTTAAGTATTTATTTAAATATAAATTAAAAATTAAGATATAATATCATAAAATTTATTTTGATAAAATGATAAAGTTTTTTTTTTTTTTGCTATTTTAGGCATTATATTCGTTTAATTTAGGAACTGTAAACTTCTGCCATCCCTCAAAACTTAGCTTTGTCATGTTAAAAATGTAAGATTAAAATATTCAAATCGAACCAAAACTACAAACTTTAACAGAAATTCCAACCCCCTTTCTCTATTCAATAGTTTGGTTTCAGAATAGTCATTGCAAGCCAATATATCAATAGCACGAGTAGGCTATTCAGTGCTTCCCTTAATGAATAGCTATTCAGTGTTACATGAAATAGTCACCCAACAAATTATTCCCAATATACCCATCTAACAAAAAAAAAAGAAATTGTCAGAAAAATATTTCATTTAAAAGAACCAGTAAACAAGAGAGAGAGAGAGAGAGAGAGAGAGAGAGAACAAGGTTTCAAGGAGAAAGAATATAAGGCTTCGGGTTATGAGAGGTTTTAAGGCTTCAAATTTAGGGAAGAAGGAGACGAAGAGAAGGAGAACAACATATCAGAACGCGGTGGCTTTTGGAGCTGTGGAGAGCGACGGAATAGAGGTTGGAAGGTTCTATATTTATGTGCAGACTTAGGCTTTTTGGAAGGTTTTAAGGAAAAATATGAAAGAAGAGATCAAGGAGAAGTTTTCAGTGTATGTTTGCTTCATTTTGGGTTGGTGAGCGGTGGTCAACAACGGGGGAAGATTGTGGCAATGGCGGTCGGATTCTGACAATAGGGCTTTTTGCGTTTTTTGTTGAACAGCATTGGAGAGGGGGAGAGAGAGAGAGAGTGACGAGAGAACGGGTAGAGAGAGAAACCAAATTGGAAAAAAAAAAAAAAAAAAAAGTGACGAGAGAGAATGTTGTTATTTATAAATTTACTTTAATATATCTTCATTATATTATTTATAAATTTTGAAAAATATAAATTTAAATATTATTCTTTAATATTAAATATGATATGTAGAATACATTTATAATATTTTTTTTAAATTTTATTTATTTAAATACTATTTTCAATATAATTTTAAATATTATTTTCAAGTACACATTATTAAAATATTTTTAGATGTTTCATTTTTGTCAAAATATTTTTAAAAATAATTTGTAGTTTTAATTTTATAATTTATTACTAATTATCATTTATTTAATTTTTAGTAATATATACTAAATATAATATTAAAAATGTCATGTATTCAATTCAAGGGTGTTAATGTCATTTCACACCTCTCCCTTATATACTTTTTAATATCAACAATGTAATATTATTACTTATTTATTTTATTCAATCAACCAAACTACATACTACATATTAGGCTATTACATCTTTATTTTTTTTGTCTATTTCATTCCAGCGAACCAAATACACAACGTTGTAAGTACATATGTAAAGAGGAAAAATTGAGTCGAGTCGAACTCAAATCATAAGAAGTTCATCCTTTAGTTTAATTCAAAATTTGAGATTTGAAACTCAGTTTAAACTCGATTATAATGCTTGAGTTCGAGCTCGAGTTTAAATTAAAATTTTTTAAAAATTAAATAAAAAAATTTAATTAAATTTATGAGCTACTCAATTTAAGTATCAAGATATTTAAATTTAACCTGTTTAATAACTTAAGCTTGAACTCGACTCAACAATAAATATAATTAAATTAAATTATTTTAAGCCGAACCTAAATCGAAAGATATATTATTTATACCCCTACATAGTATTCTAATCTCTGCTAAAGCCTTTTTTTTTTTCTCTCTCTAAATAAACCTCAAGGACTTGATGTAATCATATATACTTCGATTGCAATCCGACGTTCTCGAAATCAAAAAGAAAAAAGTGCATGCATCGATGTAGATTTGTCGTGCCAGCGCTGCCTCGTTGCGAAGTTTGAGGCCTGCCCAAGGCATATGTTATTCTTCTGGGTCTTAACAACATTTTGTCCACCCAGAAAATAAAAAATACTTGGGCTACAAATGTAATAGATTGGACCCATTTTAATTGAATTCTGATTCCCTACCAGCGAATGGATAGTTGTAGTAGACATTCCTTTCTCTTTGAGCAAGTTTTTGGGTTGGAATCAAATGTCAGGAAAAGCTTCTATTGGAAGAGCTTTATTCAAGTTTTTGAGTTGGAATCAAATGTAAGGAAAAGCTTATATCGGAAGAGTTTTATTCTTGTTACGAGACCTCAATCAATTCAAAGTGAGATTAGTTAAAGTCCAATAGATTTTTGAATATTGATGGTTTCACCAAAAAAAAATTGACTTTTTAGATTTTTGAACCCCCAAGTAATTTTCTAGTAAAATCCAAGTCGATTTTTCCAACATTCATTAATAGTAAAAAAAAATTGTTACAATTGATTGTTTAAAGTTTTACATGTTACTGCAGATTGTTTGCAGCTATAAAAAGGATTTTATATGCTAAAGATGGTGACTGAAACTCATATTCAATACTCATGTCCAAGTTCGAATAATATAGTGTTGAATGTTTTAAATTTTGTGATTCGCTTCGAATTATGATCCAATCTAAAATTGTGGGAGCTTGACCCGAAAAAAAAAAGGTTTATTGTGGAAGCAGAGGGCTCGGGTTAATATAGTTTGACCCATTTTTTTTGTAATTTGAGCGACTTAAACTGGTTTGATGATAATATTTATGTGACTCTAAGTTTTTTTTCTTATAACATTGTATCAGTTTTTCAAAAAAAAAAAAAAATTTCTTGCCCTACCCGTGATAGTAAATCTAATTGATTGAACCACGTAAAATTTGTGCATTCTTATTTTTCTTGTTTTAATCTTTCTATTTTATTATGTTTTTTTGCACGACACGTAATGACGAAGGTGGCATTTTGGTGGTGCTCACTTGATGTTTGGCAGGGGGGATGCTCTTTCCTTTCAGCCATGTCTAACAGTAAATAAGCTAATAAAAGCTCAGAATTGGCCATTCTTGCACAGCTAGATTTTCTAATGCTTTCGGGTCAATTAAGATCTCGGTTACCTAATTCGGTTAATGGTAAAACTGATTTGCAACAATCTAGGCTCCGTAAAATCGAATTTCGTTCCTTCTAAACGAATCAAGGAAGACTACTTCTCGTACTAGTTTATGGTAACTAACGAATTACATCCGATTCCCATCCCGCGAACCGAATAATCCGCCTTCTAGGCAACCTTGGTTAAGATCAAAACTCAACTCTGCTTAGATCTGTAAGTAGTTTCACCAAGTAAATGAAGAAAAACTATCGTTTGCATCTTCCTGGTACAGTACATAGTTTTAAAAGGAAATTACATTTAATCATTACTGTCATGGTGGGAAAAAATCTCTGCCATCTTTTATCAGCTCAGTAATCATTGAGCTAATAGGAAGATGTACTTCTTTAGATTTTCTCTTACATGGAGAAAATTTATCTTAATTTTTTTCTGGCATTAGGAGCTTTGATCACTGTCTGGCTGGCTAGGAAAACTATGAAAGAGACGTACAGAATTTTAGCAGCTTCAACTCAAGTTATCAAATCGAATTCGTGAATCCAACTGGGCAAAAATTAATTACACCGATTGTGGTGTTTTCTTCATGTTAGTTGGATGTAGGGGAACCCTTGTTTTCAAGTTTTTAAGACTTTTTGGTGGGAATTTGATGACTCTGTAAGGACTGGAAAATCAAAATGCCATCAATTTCTAGGTATGATCACTGTTTGACAAAATTTATGAATGTACACACACCAAGCCTGATGTGTCCATCGCAATTTGGAAACAAGAAAAGCGATTTTGGTGTTAAAATTTAAATTTTAAATCGATTGAATATTATATTTTAAAGATAAAAGCATGGATCAACTTGACTAAACCTCAGTTCACTGAGCCTCCAATGTTACTTACGAGTCAAACATGCTAGTTACTAAATCTTTTATGTTCGACGATGCTTAAAATTTTTTTTAATTTTAAATTTATTAAATATTACGTTTTAAAAATAGATTCGTGAACTAATCAAATTACCCGAGTTCAATGTTACTTACGAGCCCAATATACCTTCTCTACAAGCGGATCTTTATGTTTAACAATGTTTAGAATCACAGTTGGAGCAATACCACCAAAAATTTGAAAATCCCCTTAACATTATATATATATATATATATAATTAAACTTATCCCTTAAAATAAATTTATATTTATGTAATTTCTATTTTTAATTTTATATTGATTAAAATTTATAAATAAATATAATTATTATTTTTTTCTTTTAAAAATATTTTAAAATTTTTAATATGTTATATATTTATCTTTTAATATTTAAACAAATATATTATACATTCATCCTTTAATTGTTGATTAAATTTAATATTATTTTAAAAAAATTAATTTTTTTATTTTTATATTTTGTCCCAAAAATTTTGGGCTAGCCGGAGTCGGTAGCATATTGAGCTTAGGATCATTTCAAAGGTATAGATACAAACAGTAAGATATGCAAAGAATTTTCAAAGCAAGGACCGGATCGATTGGAAACCTACAAATATGGCATCAAAGAAAGCAAAATGTCGGTAACTGAATCGAATTATTGAACCAATAGTAAGAAACTCATAAATTCCTACCAAACTAAACAGAAATATATGTGTTGGCTTTGAAATGACTTTAGTTGTACATTTTTGTCTGGTTTCTTTTAAGATAATTCAGTGACTTTGAGCTGCCACGTTTATACACCAGTAATAAATAGCAACCTCTACTAGCCACTATTTGGATTTATTTTTTCCGATAAGTGTGAAAGGTCAATGTGGTGACCGAGTTTCATGATTGGTTTTTTTTCGTATTATTTTATATATCAAGATTTAATTATTATTTTTATATATATTTATATTAAAATAATTATTTTTTTTACACGTATAAGCTAACAAACCTCGAAGAAACCACGTATCCTTTCTGGTACCAATCGAGTTATCATGAGTTAGCAAAAAGATTTTTGTAAAAGAGAAGTTTTTGGCTCGAGCCAAAGGAGAAGTATTGTCGAGCGACAAAATCTTGAAGAATAAGTAAATATTTTAAAAGAATATTATTTTAATATAAATGTAAACAAAAATGATAATTAAATTTCGATATATAAAATGATGCGATCATTGTAGAAACCGATCATTATAGCCAATCCATTCCGGAAGGTGAAAATGAAATCTCAATTGTTCCCGGGCTTCCTTTGCTGTACCTGATGAGCTACGGACAATGATAAATGAAAAGGGAGACCCTCTGGCAATCCTTAAAGGACACTGTCACTTTCTAACCATGGAAACAATAATTTAGTCCACCGATGTCAGTTGTTTCCCTGGCGCTCAGCTAAGCTTGGAAAACATTAATTTGAACTGGTTTTCTTGACTTTTTAACTCAGTATCCTTTTTTGCTTTGTTTAACAACTTTGAAGACTGGTATGATTCGAACCAATTAATCTATAACCTATTTTCTAGCAATTTCAATTGCCTGAATTTTCTATTCTTAAATTGAAAACTCAAAAGAAATAGTAGTAGTCCGGGGATAGTGAAAAGAGTTTCAGATATTAAAATTTAAATTTCAGATATGATAAATGTCATATCTTAAAAGTAATTATATGAGTCAATTAAGTTTTAAATGCATTAAATATCATATATAAAAGTGATTGCATTAACGAAATGAATTAAACCTCGAGTTTGTCCATGAATAATTTGACTATAATAGCTGTTTTCAACCACTATATCAACTCTGTTCTTTCACATGTGTACTAGTTACTCCATTGCTTTGTCATTTCCTCCTTTAACCTGTAGTGGATTCAGTCTTCCCCTCCCATTTTCCTCCATACCATTATTGTCAAACCAAGCAAGAACAGAATATTTATATAAAGATAATCAAATAACTTTTTTATGATGTAGATTAGAAAATCCCATTACCATGACCAAATCACCAAATTTAGTTGTTTCCAGGCAAAGCGATATTTCTTTTCAGAAAAGCCAAGAAATTGGGTCAACAACAAGATTTCTGGTATATTTAACTAATAAAATATATAACAAACCTTGTGAGATGAATAAAATTTGAATGTCGGATAGTTAGGTACTTGAGCTTTATGTCGCTCCAACTTTTTATTTTTCTTAAAGTATTTCGTATCCGACACATTTCTGAATATGGATATAAGGATATGACTCTCCATATATATTAAAAAAACATAGAAAAACTTGAACATACCTATTTCGGATACATACCAGACATTCACACTCAAATCCGAAAAATCCAAAAAACCTGACATTCACACTCAAATCCGAAAAATCCAAAAAACGTAACTTGCAGTTTAATTGGAGATGGTCTTTTACAAGGAAAAAAGCTAATTTCTTGAAATAAATTGCTCTAAAATGTTGGAAGTACCATTATCTTTGGCTGTGAACATAACCTTGATCTCATCCATCCATAGATCGGTACATCATCAATGCCTGCAAAATCCAGAGTGTGCCAAAAAGGACCAAAAGTGCAGACCCCTTCTATCAGCACTTTTGGCTAATAACTACATAACATGTTCAAGATTGTTTCCTCATATATTAACATAACATAATTTCTGGCAACAGAAAATTCAATTATAAATGTTTCAGAATTTGTTTTGGATGTGGTTATAAACATATGAAGAGGGTTATTGGACCTGAAATTTAGCTTAATTAACTTATGTAACTAGTTAACATTTAATAAATTTAGAGTTCAAATTTAAGCATCTACAAACCTTCCCCTATCCCCCTATCCTCAGATTACGGCCTCCTTTGCACCAATAAAAAAGAAGAGGGTTATTAATAGTGGGGTCAACTACTTAGCTGTTTAATTTAACAATTCTCCAACAAGAAAAGAAAATGAAAATCTTCTTACAGGTGGTGATAAATGCAAGACTTGTCAAAAACTTGAAAGCGAAAAAAGAAGAGCAAATATGAAGGACCACAAAGCACGAAGAAATCCTGAAAAGTGGAAAAGCTTGTACATCCAGTGATTGCCCATCCATTATCCAAATCCCCACTTTCTCTTCACCTGTAAGCTTTCAAGTTAGCTTGGTTTGCAGTCATATTTTCCTTGCTCTCTTGCACATAAAGACACAAATTTCTCACAACACTTTCTTCTGTTATTCGGACTCCAGTGGTGTGAGTGCTGGATATAGATATATCTCCAACACGAGTATGTTTAATTTTTTCATATATTTAGAGGGTCCTTGGATTGTCCTCCTCATACGAAGCAACATAGATTCTCTGAAAGTCTCTTTATGCATACAATATGACAACACTTAATGAAACATGAGGAAATCATCGTAATGAATTACCTCCAAATATACCATTGCCTAAAAGACTATGCAGAACCAATTTGCCTATCGTAAGAACAATCACGAATAACATGACTTTAGCAATGCTGCCATATGGAATATTAGAATAGATTTACTAAAATCATTGCTACATTAAAAGTTGTTCTACGATTATAATTTCTATGGCTAGAACTTTTAACATATAATTATGTAAGACATGCAAACAAGGAAAATGCAAAGATAAGATGTCCTTAGGCAGGATGACAGCTATTGTTTTTGCCAATAAAAGATATCAGCATCATTAAGAACAAAGATGGTCATGGAGTTAAAAAGGTTAAATCTCTGGCAGGACGTAACTTTTAAGTCTGGTCCAACTGTTCTTAATTCTACTTTCACCTAAGGTATAAGATAAATGACAAAAAGTAATAAAGTTATATGCAGATATAGAGAGGATGTCTGAGATAGATGTTCGTTCGCAACCATAAATTAGAAGAATATTAAAAAAAAAAACAACATAACACAGCAAGGCATTCATGTAAAGTCGCCAATCGTGGGATAAAAAACCGTCCATCTCTTCTCATTGGCAAACGCCCAACTAACCTCTAAAGTCGAATTAAAGAGGAGTTTAGCAGATATCAATAAGCCTCGATCCATGGTAGCAAATTTGGCCATAAAAGAAACAATAAGCTATGAAACACATATTGATTGCATGTTAAGAACAAATACTGCCACCAATATGGAAAAGAAGAATTATATAAATAACATGTGTAACAGTACTGGTTATTATGACAAAGAAAGATTAACGAGGGCTACTAAGCACATCCACAAACATACGATTTATCGAAGGTAGCCGCATTTGCTGATCCCGTGCTCTACTCCTTTTGAACATCGGCCGCATGGATGATGACGATGAGACCGAAGATATCACGTCCCACAAATCATCTGAGCTGTCACAGCTAAAAGATGATTCAATGACACCATTAGGGCTGCTCGTTATTGATCTATGCTTGCGCTTGTGGCCTTGGTTTCCTTTGCAGTGGCTTTCCAATAATTCTGAAATGAGTTTGTAGCAAACATTTACCTCGTCCTGTCAAATGAAAGGCAGGATTTACTAATGGAAATAGAAGTTCCAATATAGTCTATGAAAAACGACAGTTTAGAGACTTTCGAAACAGAGCACCCCCATGTAATTTATTTACAAACCTCACATGTCTTGAGTACTCTAATAAGCTGTTTCTGATAATCAAGATAATGGCATGGTTCAACCTCTTTAATAACATGAAGCATTGTAGCAGCAGCTAATATAGAAGGAACATAACGCATGAACCTCGAATCTGGATCAGAATTGAATTGGAAACTTAAAATATTAGAACTCGAGATAAAATGGTTAAAACTTCTCACCTCCTTCTTTGAACCAGTAAGTCTGAGAAAAAGATATGTTTTTCGAGTACTTACCGGCAATGAGAAAGAGAAGCAAACGTTCACAACTATGAAGGAACTCCCAATGCAAATGGGTCCTCAATCCAAGCCTCCGTGTAATGTGATCAAAAAAGGAAATTGGAGTCACAGGATTCATCCTCCATTGCAGAGTTGAAAGCACCAAAAGCTCCATTCTTTGTATGGTCCTTGAATCAAACACATACTTCGATACCTTCACCTAAAGAAAAGATTAAAAACAATCACAAAACCCATCTTTAATAACTCAATAACAAGTTCAGAAACACAAAATTTTACAAAGTCTTGCTTGCATCAGACACATACTTGGAGGTCTAAAAGAAGTGGCACTTGGGTTTCTTCAACCTTGGCAGCCAATGATAGACAAGCAACAGCAGCTAATTGTCCCATCCATGCCTTGTCCTTTTGAAACTTCGAGCTTGAAATGAACCTATCAAAGTAATTCACAGCAAGAACTATGGTCAAAGCATTGAACCCATAGTGTGTCTTAACCATGAAAATCCACTCCAAAGCTTCTTTACGAGCCAAAACTAAAGACTCATCTGAGTTAACATCAATGTAACAATGATGGGTTTCTTTCTCTTTACACATTAAAGAGATTAACTCATCATCTTCCCAGAACAAGTCATGTTCAATAAAAAATGAGGGTAAAAATGTCTCCTTCTTCACTGTTTCACCACAAATTGTGCTTCCATTTTCTTCAAAATTATACCCTCCCAAAACTTCCTCTTCACAATACAGCCCCTCAAGAGTCAATGGTGAGGTTTGAATCTGCTGAATCTCTTCTTCTTGCAGAGCCATGGCTTTCAAAGAAAAAGAAAATGAATTCTTCTTTCATTATAATACCATAAAAAACACAGCAAATCTCAATCTCATTTTAAACTTTTTTAGCAATTTCCCCAACAATCTTGTCTCTGGGTATCTTAGAAGATTAAGAGAAAGAAAGATGAAAAATAAATTAAAAACAAATGAATAAATAAAAAGAGATACAAATGTAGCAAGGGAAGACCAAGGCTTTATCTGGCAGACCTTCACGCTTGTCCCTTTTACCCCTCCCAATTTTTTTTTTTGTCCTTTTCTTTCTTTATTTATATTTCCTTTTTATTTTCCATTCCTCCCTTTTCTAATTCTTTACTATATAATAATAAAAAAAGACTTGATAATATGTAATAAATTTATACAGATATAAAATATTTAAAATTAAAAATATGATATAAATATAATATAAATTTTAAATATATTAAAATTAATATAAATATAAAAATTTTAAATATAATTTTAAAATAATAAAATATATAAATACGAGATGAATGTATGAATTTTTATATTTTAAAAACATTTTATCTTTCCTAAATTAATCTCAAATCCACAATCATAATCTAAGAAAGTAACAGAATTAAATTTAGAATTATTTTTGGGGAGGGTAGCAATTGATATACCCATCTATATATATCATAATTATATTAAAAATATTATATATTTATTTAAATTTTAATACATTAATAATTTATATTTTATAAATTTTAAAATATTTATTTATTTTTATTATATTTATATTAATTTTTATACGAATTATATTAACTAGTACCTCAGAATACATTTTAACGATAATTAATACTCTAATTATAGCAAGAACATTGTACATATTCGTTGACAATTTAATTTATTATTTTTAATAAATTAAATAAAAATATTATTATTATATATAACACCTTAAAATAATCATTAGTAAAATTTAATTTTATAATTTTTTATATTTTATTCAATTATTTTTAAAATTATTAAATTTAACTATAAAAAATTTATTAATAAATATTTTAAAACACTGATTAAAAATATTTAATCATTAATTTAAAATATTTATATTTAATATATTATTTTTATTAAATTTAAAAAATAATTTATTAATTTTTTATTTTTTATTAACATTTAAAAAAAATTAGAACAGCACAAGCCTCGAGTTTTTCCAAGAAAATGAAAGCTTATTTTATGGAAAAGAAAAGGAAAAGTATCTGTGAAGTCTGAACTGCACGCTGCTGAGTTGAAACGCTTTAAAAAAAAAAAAAAAGAAAAAATCTTAAGAAATCTGATACGTATCTGATTTGAGAGTCCCATACGTATCCAGAATTTTCTGGTACCATGATTTTTTGCCAATTTTGTAACTTTGATCCCAAAACCACTTTCACAGCAATGTTCGTGGACCACGCTTTTTTGTCATCGTCTGGCAAATTTCGGGAGGCTGGGCCGGCAGTTATTGAAAGTGAGAACAACGCGCTGATGAGGGAGGGTTTCTTTTTTATTTTTTATTTTTTAACGTTGGGGGTATAAGACCGTTGACCGTTTAAACGGCGATTTGTCGTGTTGGGAGTTCAAAAAGGTCCAACGTGTGTGTGTGTGTTTTTTGTTTTGTTTTTATTGGCCATTTGATGTGATAAAGAATTTGAGTGGTCACGTTGATCTGTCACTCGCGGTTATCATATCAGTTAAAATTTGTATTACGTAAAAGAAAATTTATATTTTCTTAGTTAATTCCTTCTTATTCAATAATCATTAAATAATTTTTATTTATTTTTAATACTTTTATTTTTTTTTCTTCCATCCCTAAAATGGGTATGCATTATTATTTCATTTGATTCGTGTAAAAAATTCTATTTTTTAATACTTTTTACATTGAAAGATGAGGGAATTTGAATCCAATTGTCTATTAATATATCTCAACTATTTAGTGGTAGTTTTTTAATAAAATAAATTAAGTGAAAAAATAAAAAAAAAAAAAAAGATAAAATTATTATATTATTATTATAATTTAGATTTTTTTTAAAGGAAGATCATTGACGTGTAAATCACGAGAGGATTATTTATGGCATTGGTAATAGCTAATAATAAGCAGAGGGTACCCAAAAAAAAAAAAGAAAAGCGACAACTCATAAGAGAAAGAGGATTTGCTTTGTTCAGAATAATAATAATAAAAATGATATAAAAGAGAAGGCTCAATTCTGGGGCGTTGAAAGGCGCACGTCGAAAACAGGGGAGCCCCGGGGCAGGCAAGGCAAAGCCGAGGCGGTTAGCCAGACAGCCAAGCCCTCAGCCTCAGCCTCAGCCGTCGCCTCTGATGAGTGGCCCTAAAAAAAAAAAAAAAAGAAACAGGACCCTTAATTATTGTAAGGCTGCATCTTGTCTGCCAGAAACACACCCTATTTTCTTCTTTCGTTTGTTAGCCTTACCTATCATTTGTAGGACAAAACAAATGCTAATTACTGACCAATTATTTATTTAGTTATTTTTGTTATTGTTAGTCCACTAATTATAGAAGAGTAAAGCTTTAGATTGTGACATTTTATCGATAAATATATTATTTTTATTTTAATATAAATATATATTAATATTGATATATTTTAATATATTATTTTAAATTTATTAGTGTTTAAATATTTTTAATTTTTATATATAATATTTTTAAATATAAAATAAATAAAATTAAATAAATTTTATATATTAAATATTTATAAATTATATATAATGTTTTAAAAATTTTTTATCAAATATAAAAAAATTAATATTAGTTAAGTAGTAAGGTTAAAATTTTTTAATGATTGTTAAATTTACGAATAATTATGTTTAATATTCATCAAATTAATGAGTAATTATGTATAATATTCATTAGATTTAAGATCAATATTGGTTTAACTTTTTTTACAAGCTTATATTATGTATCAATCGGTATAGCTATTTTCAGCCGGTACCACTGATACAAACCAGAACCAAGACCAAAACAAAATCAACTATTGATGGTACCGTTATATATCAAAATAGATACGTATCGATCGACATGATCAGTACCGCACATTGTTGCCTTATCTGTAGACAAGCGAGATTTACAAATTAAAAAAGGATAATTTCAATCATTACTAGTTGCTTAAAATTTGGTGGGAAACTTTTTATTCTAATATTATAATTATTCAATCAAAATCAAAAAATTATGAAAGGGTTTACTACTTATAAGTATGAGTTTCACATATTTTTTTATGGATCCTACTGATATTGAATGTTGATTAGTTAATTACTATATAATTACTGTAGGTAGACTTGTCAATTCTGATCCAAACCCGGCCAACCCACCTTAACCAAGACCTGGTCCAACATAATTTGAACAGAAAAAGTCAACAACCCGAAATCGACCAACCCAAGCCCAAAAATGACCTAAATTGGAATGACCCGAATCCAAAATGACTTGAATCCAAAATAGTCGAAACCCTAAATAAGCAAAACCTGAAATGACCTAAACTCAAAATGACCAAAACAATTAGCCTCAAATGACTTAAACCCAAAATGATCAAACTCGATCAACCCAAGTGTTAAACCTAATTGACCCAAAACCAAATAACTTAAGTGTAAAACCCGATTGACCCAAACCCGAAATAACCCGAATCCATAATGATCTAAACCCAATTAACCCAAATGTTAAACCCGATTGATCTGAATCCGAAATGACTAAAACTCGAAAATAAATAAAAAATTTTAAAACCTAAAATAATTTACATTAAATTAATCTGATCTAAAATTAACTCAGTCTACCCAATTAATAAGTCTAATCAGAGATGACATGGTCCCAAATTTCATATAAAAAACGAACGAGATAAGGCATCAAAACCCTAAGTCATTTTTTTTTCTCTATTTTTTTTAGTCTTTCCTTGACATTCTTCTTTGAATACTCGTCAACTTTTGGATTATAATGCACCTCGAATTCAAACTTTAATGTTCCTTTAATTATTTGCTGCTCCTTACCTATCCTTTTTACTGTCAAACTATCCTTCTGCAACTTAAAACACCTCCACAAAATTATAACCATTTCAAATTATTGGTATAATTTTACCTATATGTTCTTGGTCCCATTATAGGATCATAAATAAATGTTGTTGGATATATAGATAGAAGAAGTTTATGATAAAACAAATTAAAATATTGCAATTGGAAATTTTCAAATTATATATATATATATATATATATATCTCTTAAAAAAATGACATATGAAAGGTTGATGGCTTTTTTTTTTAAAAAAAATTATCGATAATTTTTTATTATAATATTATAATTGTTCTATCAAATTTAAAAATTATTGTATAAGTATGCGTACAACAAAAATGATACATCCCACACTTGAACTTTTTTATTAATTAATTATAATATAATTATTATAAATAATATGTTAAAAAAATTAATTTTTAATAAACAAGTTCGGTGAGGGGCAATATCCAAAAAGTAGCTTGTATTTTATTTGTTTCTTTTCATAAATCTCATGAGTACGAGTGGACGAAACTAATAATAATTTCTACTTTTTGTTTTGAAAATTTTCACAATTATGACTTATCAGCATCAAAACAATGTTCATCATTGTCCTTTTTTCTACATTTGTTAACAATCATTATTGTAATTATCAAACAACATTTTTCAGTAGCGCAATTATAAATCAATCTACGAGATTTTGCATGCAATGGGTGCCAAAAGTTGAAAATGACTGTCGTTAATCCATCTCTTAAACATTTGTATAATTTATTTAAAAAAATCGTAATTAAAAAAATACTTATTTATTATATGATAACTATATCTTTTCGGTTTTAATAAATTTATTATTATTAAATATTTTTTATTCGTTTCCAACATCTTTAATTATTTTTATTTTTTAAATTTTAATCTATCTTTTAATTTCTCAAATCTTATTTATTTAATTTGTATAAAAAATATATTATAAGTCTAAATATTATCTTTAAAAATCTCTTATGTTTTTACCTTCTTAAATGTTAGTAGAAAAAAGGAAAAAAAAATTCTCCTATACTCTTTGTAGCACTTGTAACTTGTAAGTTATGATTTATGCTATTCAATTTCAAGCAAGTATTGAATATGGATGCGTTTGATATAAAGGTTTTTATGGTTGAGTCATATTTAAAATTTTTTTACTCATAGTTGATTGAATCAGTCCGAAAACGTATATCACTATTTAAAAAAAAATTTAAAAATATATATTTTTATATTATTTATAATTAACTTTAAATAATTTTTTTATTACATAATAATTAAACTCAAACTACATCAACTTAAAGTATAAAAAAATTTTACTCAAATCTAATTCAATACAATTTGAATCTATCGAATTAAACAAATTATCTACTTACCCATTAACAAATGTAGTAAGACTGGAGTATAGTTTTTCTTTTTTTTTTAATTTTTACTCTTTGCATTGTGTTATTCAAATAAAGGAAAAAGTTCTGCAGCCCAAGATAGAGATAAATCTATTTGGTATTTTATATTTTCCTTGAGATGTGTAAGTTACCTTACCTAGTAGAATTATTTCCTTTTTTTCAGTCTCTATGTTTTAATTCTTTTCTTCTTATTTAATGGCTCCCAGCTTTGAGGTAGCCCAAGAAAGATTCTTGATGAAGGTAGGTGCAAAGAGCAGTGTTGTCCAGCCAAATTCCAACTTTGAAACTTTTAAAAACAGACTGAATTTATTTTCACAAAATTAATTTCTTTTTTCCAAGTATAGAATCATATTTTGCCCCCCCCCCTCCCCTTTTTCCCTAATCTTGAATTCCTAACAACTAACACCATCAAAAATTTATAAAAGCTGTTGCATCTCTTTTTGGTTACAAGTCAACTTCTCTTTTTCACTCCCCCTCTCTCACATCCCCAAAGTTAGATTCATGCATGCACCCATTGCCCACATCTAACTATGATTATTCGTATATTTATATATTATTATATATTTTAATTATGTTTAAAATATTATATATTTATATATTTTAATATATTAATAATTTAAATTTTATAAATTTTGATATATTTAAATATTCGTGTCATATTTATATTATTAATTCATATCGTTTGGTTGTATAATAGTCATGGTTACCAAGTCTACCACATACCACCAAATAGATTTTTTTTTTTCTCTTTTCTTTCCTATATAATTTTTGTTTATAATTATATGTCAATGATAAAATATAGGCAAGTTTTTAATTGATTGCTTAGATTGCATAATCGGCCATTATTATGCTGTCTTTATAAGAATAGTTAGTTAGGCTTTAATTGCGTAGAATTAAGAAAAAGTTACACTCAACGTCAAAAGTTAATTTACAAAGCGAATACTCCAATATGATATATATATATATATATATTATCTCGATAAATACTTCGCGAAATAAGTGCAAAATGAAAATAAATCCAACATAATAGACAAAATCCGACTCTAATACCAAATTAAAATAATCCAAATCCAACTTAAAAAAAAAACCTTAGCTTTTTAAAAAAGTCTATCATGGTATATAAACCATACTCAGATATAAGAAATAAGCGATGTGAGACTTTTTAACATAATATAAACAATCTATATAAGTTTTTAAAATCTCAATATCTTATTGTAAACCATAATCTTAATTAGAACACCAATTAAATGCTTGAAAATTATTAACATATATATTTGATTATAACATTGGTGACGATTTTATGAAAATTATTATTTTTAAACCTTCTAAGATAATTTTTCATTATATCCATTAATTAATATCTTATTGATGAATTTTTCATATTCTAGTTTCTTGTGAAATTTTCTACATTTCTTCCTTAACTTTTTATATATTTATAAAATTATATTTTTTTAAAACAAAAATCCTTGCAAATTTTACTATGGGCCATCAAAAAGCTAATATATTCTTGGCCCAATTTTAATTTCTAGCAAATAGTCATAAGCTCGGTGCTAAACAAATTGATTGGTGCGGGCCTATGTTCTTCCAGTTTTGAGGACGTTGAGAATTGTACCGGGCCGAGTTTTAGCTTCAGTACCCAATTTCTTTCCTTAATATAGACTTGCAATCCGAGTATTCGTATCGACGTTGTAAAATAAAAATTTTTTTAGGAGTAAGATAAAAAAATGATAAAAAATATTTTTTATTTTGAATTTATTAAATTTAGAGATGAATATAATATTTAATTTAATAGTATTGGAGATGAAAGTAAGTCATCTCAAAAATTTTTCGAAGATAGCTTTAAAAAAATGATTGTTAAAGATGATCTTTTATCTTTTTAAAATATTTATTGATTATTTTTTAATTTCTCTAAATTTTATAATACGATCGAATATTTATTTATGATTAATTTATTTCCATATTGTATTTATATTGCGTAACCATGACATATCCAAATTAGTTAGTCTACTTATAAGGTTCAATAACAAGAAGGAATTGAAATGACATTATAATAATTTTCACCTAATTTTTAATTTATACCTATAATGCAACTCTATTTTTTTTAATACATATTTATTTTTTGGGGTTTTTTTATATCTCATGATTTTCGTTGCAAATATAACTTATTTTTTTATATTTATTATTTTGAAAGGGTTTTTTGGGGAAGCTAAAATGAAGGAAAAATTTTTATTCTAATAGTTGAACTTCGTAATAACATCTTTTTTAATTCAACCGTTGAATTAAGAATATTTTATAATTTTTTTCTATTAATCAAAGTATAAAATTTGAAGAGAAACTTTGAGTGCCCATGTATTAAAAGGAATTGCATGACTAAGAGGCGTGGGTAAACTTATTCAAGAACTAGGTAATTAATTCAGTATGATAGGTTCAGTTCAAGCTGGCCTAGCTTAAATATGAAATTTTGTGATTTAAATCGATTCGGATTATTTTTTATTTAATTAAATAATATTTTTATTTAATTTTAATTATAAAAATATATAATTATTAATATAAAATATTAAAATATTTTATTTTTTTAAACAGTAATTTTAATCTAAATGAATTTAAATTTAAATTTTAAAATTTTTCAAACTGTGATCAAACCCCTTAATAAATCTAGTCATGCGACTTTAGGAAAAAGGCAAAAATATAGTAAAAATGTTCAAAACAATGGAAAGTTCCAAAAGTTGAATCTAAACTGCCACCGGAGGCCAAAGGAATTCATATTTAACGTGTTTGATGAGTGCTTCAACAATATTGTTTCTTTGCCTTTGACTATGACTTTTATTTATTTTTTAATATATTATAAACTTCTACAACATAATAATATTATAGTAATTACCACACAACGAAATTATTAGATTTCATTAACATAATTAGTATAATTAAAAAAATAAATATTTGGTAATCTATTAAATTGCTTGTAAACTTGAATAAAAATTACAATTAGTATATTAAAAATGAACTTATAATATTAATTTTTATTAATTAAAATTAAAAAAAATGAAAAACCTTACTTGGTTTGGCAAGAAATTGAAATTTAGAATAATGGGCAGCACATGCGAAGTGCGCACGTGGAACTCCGCCGGTGTGTTGGGGCCTCGAGGCCAAGACAAGACAAGACAAGACAACCTTATGCTCTAACGTATTGATCACCGGTCGAGGTTGTTGAACCGCATGTTTGACCGTTGATTACGTGTTTTTTTTTTTTTATTTCTAGAAACTATATATAATTTTTCATAGAAAAGTACGTATACGAAAAATTATTACTAACAAATTTCTTATAAACTTCACTCTCTTTTTCTTTTTTGAAATTATGAATTTTTAACGGTGGGAAGTACTATCAAAGAAGTTTCAGCATTTGTTCCTTGTTAAATTAAAACCAAAATATCGAGAAATACTGTATCAAAATTATCATATTAAGTAATATCATTTTATAGATACATTAAAATTTATTACAATTATTATATATTTAATATAATAACCAAGTTTAATTTTATACTTAATTTTAAATTTAATTTCTGTATTTATATTTTCATTAAATTAAACTTTTCATTACTAATTAAAATAATAAAATATATAAAAAATAAAAATCCTTAATAAAATTTACTAGTTATATAAATTAAGTATAAAAATAATTAAATTCAAATATTTTTTTAATAATTTAAATTATTTAAATTTAAATTCGATTTAACGTAATTTAATGAAATGTGAGTTTATTTTGTGCCGAACATTAATAATTACAAGCCTGAGAATGGGAATCAAACTTTTACTTAAAAAAAAAGGGGACAAATGGAGAAATGATTGGTCGATTTAATTAAATAAAAAAAAAAAGAAAGGTTCTTAGTCGGCCGTGACGATTGCGATGAGAACAAGCACCCCCATTTGACGGGGCCAAAAGATCAAATTTTCAACCCCTTTTTTCGCCTTATAATTTCACTCTCGGGACCCTTTTCCCAAACCTAATTTGAAAAGAAAAGAAGGGGAAGAAAAACAAAAACAAAACGGAGGGTATTTTTAGTTATTTTCTATTGGGGGCGCGTATTCTGCATTCTGCCACAATGGGCCAATCACCTTCCGCCGCTTTAGACAGGGGGAACTCCTTCGGCGACCGGTTCAGCTGTTTGTCTTCTTCTGGTTTTATTTCCAGCGATGGATTTTCCGATGAGATTGTGGCGAATCGGGATTACACCGCTGAGATTCCCGACGAGTGTTTAGCTGACATTTTCGAATTCCTTGGCCCTGGCGATCGGAACCGTTGTTCACTTGTCTGCAAGCGGTGGCTGCGCGTGGACGGTTGGAGTCGTAACCGTTTATCTCTCAACGCTCAATCTGAGATCGTCGATTCTTTGCCTTCTCTCTTTACGCGCTTCGATTCCGTAACAAAACTCACTTTACGTTGTAGCCGTAAATCAATTAGCTTAGACGATGGCGCTTTGGCTACGATCTCAATACTTTGCCGAAACCTCACACGGCTAAAGCTCCGCGGTTGCCGCGAAATTAGCGACGAAGGAATGTCGGCTTTTGCTCTGAATTCTAAGAATTTAAGGAAACTTTCCTGCGGTTCTTGTATGTTTGGCGCCAAAGCTTTGAACGCCGTCCTTCATTATTGCAAGAATTTAGAAGAGTTATCGGTGAAAAGGGTTAGAGGAATCCACGATGCAGCTGAGGCGATCGGCCCAGGAGCCGCGGCTTCTTCACTGAAAATGATTTGCTTGAAAGAGCTCATTAATGGTCAGTCTTTTGAACCGCTTGTGGTTGGATCAAAAAACCTTAAAGCTTTGAAAATTATTCATTGTTTGGGTGATTGGGACAGAGTCCTTCAATTAATTGGAAATCGAAATCAAAACGGAAAAGAAAATTGGCATTTTAATAACAATAATGGCAATAGTCATAGTGATTCTTTGATGGAAATTCACCTTGAGAGGATTCAAGTAAGTGATATAGGCCTATCTGCCATTTCCAAATGTACCAAAATTGAAAGTTTGCATATTTTGAAGACCCCGGAGTGTTCGAATTATGGGCTTGTTTGTGTTGCTGAGCACTCTAAGTTGTTAAAGAAGCTTCATGTTGACGGATGGAGGACTAATCGGATTGGAGATGAGGGTTTGTTTGCTGTAGCCAAACACTGTCCTAATTTAGAAGAACTTGTTTTGATTGGTGTTAATGCTACCCATTTGAGCTTGGCAGCCATCGCTTCTAATTGCTCGAAACTTGAGAGATTAGCACTTTGTGGAAGTGGAACTATTGGTAATACAGAGATTGCTTGCATTGCAGCAAAATGTTTGGCGTTGAAGAAACTTTGCATCAAGGGATGTCCTATTTCAGATATCGCCATTGAAGCACTGGGTTCGGGTTGCCCCAGTTTGATGAAAATTAAGTTGAGGAAATGCAGAGGAGTGAGTTGCGAGGCTGCTGAATGGTTGCGTGAACAGAGGGGATCAATGGAGATCAATATCGATGCTTGTGAGAGTGATGGTGGTTTTGAGGCTAGTGTCAGCAATGGTGAAATTCATGAAATTGGGGTGGAGTTTCCGCAGGTTGCTGGCCAAGTAACTGGCGCAGATGCTTCGACTAGCAGCAATGGCAGGTTAGCATTGTTAAGGTCAAAGTTCGGGTTTTTTGCTGGTAGGAATTTAGTGGCATGCACATTCGGAAGGTGGTCTAACAATGATGATACTTTCAATAGCAACTTGTGAACGATCTTTGTAAGAATTGGAACAATACTCTTTGCTACAATCACAATGCAACCTTGTAAGTTTGTGAGATGAATCATTTTTTTAATGCTTATTTGTAGTTCTTGATTTAGATTTTTTCTTGGAAATTCGTAAAACTTGAAAGGAAAAGACAATGGAAAACAATTGGCCAAAGAATCTCTCAATATTGCCTATGGTTGTATTGTATCTTCTTCATCCCCCTCCGGCAATCCCCTTTCATTTTGTTCTAATTAATTTGTTGAATATGCAATTTCTTCAGCAGCATGCATAATGTTTTTCTTGATCTTCTTTTTGTTGATTCTGTATAGGTTTTTGCACTCTGTATAATTTGGGTTTAATTTGTAAGTTGAGATTAGCAGAATTCCCGGAAATTCATTCATTTTCTTGTGATAACTGTCTTGTGCTGGATGGTAAACATAAAAAGTGACATCTAAAAGGTCTGAGGTTTGAATCTCATTATCTTCAAACCATTACCTGCATCTTTCTTTGTACCATAAAAAAAACTTTTTTTTGAGTGATATTGGTAAATTGTTCCAGAACTCTTACTTCTTTGTTTTTAATGGTCATGTTCTTGATTTTTCTAGAATCATAGTACATTCTTTCTTGGTTAGTCCTTCTTTCGTTTTGACCGGTTGCTTTTGAGAAAGAAATTTCATTGTTTGGAATCTTAATATTCTTGGTTTATGACATGGAATTTATCGTTTCTTAAACATGTCCACATGATTATAAGACAAAATAGGATTATATAAAATCCATATACAGTTAAAACGCGTCATATCTAAAATTGTCCAAAGTCTTAACTCTGCATTGATATAGCATGGCTGGTGGCTGCCTGGATCTTTGAATTCTACAACTGGGTTTAAAAACCCTATATATTTTTCTTTTCTGCTACTAGATGAGTTTGAGTTGCATTGAAGCCAAACTTTGGAAGAAACTATTGTCGACAACTTTACATGGTTGTGGGTAAATAGCAGACTTCAATCTGGGAAGTCAAATAGAATTATCAAATTGATATCCTTTCTAGAAAACAATGGTTAATGTGCTCATATTTTTGTCTGTAATAAGTTTTTGTATCCTTGGTGATATGTCCTATTCTATCTAAGATATGAAGTTTAATTTTGGAATTTTTTTAATCTTTACTTATTTTAGTTTTGATGTTTTTTGTTAGTTTTTTATCTGCATCTTTTTCACTTAATTTAGGGCACTAGATTTTGTCCCTAACTTAAATAATAGTACTTAGATTAGGATATAAATCCACTATTTGGATGGATGAGAAAGAAATGACAAAAATATTAGTAAAAAGTCTGGTTAGTGATAATTTTTTTTTAAGTTTAAAAGACATAATTATCTATAACTATATATCATTAGAAATACATCTTTTTAAGGGAGGATAATGTTAACCAGTGCCTTTGATATTTGTAGAAAGCAATATATAATTAATGTAAATTTTTGTTAAAAATGATAATTAAATAATTCTTAACGGGTGTTTATTGAAACCCATTAACTCGATTCGTTTTATAGTTTTATTAATTGAATTAGTGTCATTTTAATACTCAAAGAGAAAGACAATAGCAAACAAAAGGGAAATGTTGATTTTTATCGAGTCAAGAAGGCACAAGGATCAGTTTTAACTCTGTCAAACGAATCACAGACGAAGTTTTGAACAATTAGTTTCATCTCGAAGCTTCATCAATCCAAACTCGGAGACAATTTCAACTCAATATGTACAATGAGAGGATGAAACAGTTTTCGGCCAAAGATCTGAATTCCTACATCACAAAGTTCGTTGAAACTTTGCTAACTAAATGCTCGCCATAAACAGCTTTCTCGAACTTCCGAGTTCCGCCACTCCTCTGCACACAGACTTCCAATGGCTCCATGGCTGCATCATAATTCGGCTGTTTGCAAAAACACCAAAATTCAGGAGGAAAGGACCATTTATCATGAAGGAGTGTTAAAGAAAACCAACGGAAGAGATAAAGGCAATTTGTAAATATTAACCTCATAAAAAAAAGCTACGCAGACGCGATATTTCGGAGATGTATTGACAACTCGATGTAGAGTTGACTCGTATAAACCGTTGGATAGTATCTGCAGTTACACCAAACTTTTTTAGTATGATATAATCGACACAACATAGAAATATCAACATTTGAAATCAATTTTAGCTTGTGTTAAAGTACCTTCAACATATCACCAATGTTACAAACAAAAGTTCCGGGAATTGGAGGAGCTGAGATCCACTCACCGGATTGGTTTCTCACCTGCATAACACTTATTTGCATTAACTGTTGTCGAAAAATAAAGCAGCAGGATTTAAAACAGCAGTATAATACAAAGATAGACCAGGGCAAAAACGAGAAGTCAGAAAAATGTGTAACCATCCAGCGTAAACTGTTATGTCTCGGGAAAGACGGGAAAAACCCCAGGACAGCAAAGAGCTGTCTGATTTGGTTAACAAAGCGAAAGATGGAGAAAAATCCAGCGAAGCAATGCTTTGGTCGAGTAGCAGTTGTTCGACCTATACGAGATAAACTGCTAATGATAGCTGCAGTAATCTTCCAAATGATAAACAAACAAATGTTTTGCGGAGCTAAAAAGACGATAGAATCAGCTAAACATGACGTTTGGTTAAGATTACTTCCATTCCAATCAAAAGAATCTGTGACAATAGATCGGTTTTGTTGACTCCTTAGGAAACTAAGAGGATCATACCTGAAGTGCAGTAATATTTTCATCTTGATTCACCAAAGTTAACAAGCCTGTTGAAATAGCATGAAAGTTAGAATGGTGTTTTAAATCTTGCACACCACTCGTCATCTTAAGTGAACGAAGACTTTACCATAGTCAGTGTGTGCGCCGCTGAATTGTTTGGCCAGAAGACATTGAAAGAAACAAATGAGAAAAGTTCAAGACATACTAAAAGGCCAGCAATTAAAGGCAAAGGGAAAACCAACTGCATTCTAATTTCCATTACCATCCAATATCATTTTCTGGTGTGCAATTTTGATTTTCAGTTGATGCTCCTGGGTAGCCAATAAGACGCATCACCCAAAATGCATCGCCGCCCCTTTCACCTTCGAATTCATCCGGTAATCCACCCAATGCTAGAGCAATTCCCCGCATAATTTTTCTTGACAGTTCTGTCAGCACCAAGGCATCCGAAAAGTAGCCATGAATTTCTGGACAAGTAAAATTATTAAAAAACGAGAACACAAACTTACAAAAGATGAGCATGCCTGTGCAAAGTCCGATATACTCCTCCATCAGGTCTTTGAAGTTTGGAGGATTATGTGGCCTGTCAAATACAATATTGCAAGATGAACATACCATTTTATAATATTTAGAGGTGTAACCACTAATTCTTTGAGCATACCATTGATTGCATCCTTCCATGGGTTTACCAAGAGCTCCATACATCCCCTGTTTTAGTTCTTTATAACACTGTTAGCCGAAAAAGCATACAAATCAGAATTATATGTACAGAAGCAGCATTAGTTTCTATTTATAAGAATAATTTCCTACAATGCAACCTGTCAAAGTTAATCCTGATAGTTCGGAAAAAGACACTATATTTGAGATAATTAAAATAATATAACATCCGAAAACCCTCTTTTTCAGGACTGCACTGAGATAGTTCATGCAAAGACCCCGTCGGCTTCGGAGAATCTATCCCTCGGGAAAAGATCCTCGCTAAACTGTCCAAGAGGTGAGTAATGCATTTTCAACTAAATATGAAATTTCAATAATTTTAAATTGAAAATGAAAATAAATAAAAATTTATTAAAAAGGAAATGATGATTTGAACAAATATAAACGTTGGATTTTGTTGAAAGTGCATACTCGCCCTTGTATTTAAAGAGAGAGAAAAGTAGTGAAGATCG
Source organism: Adansonia rubrostipa (assembly GCA_038381775.1). Classification (NCBI taxonomy): domain Eukaryota; kingdom Viridiplantae; phylum Streptophyta; class Magnoliopsida; order Malvales; family Malvaceae; genus Adansonia; species Adansonia rubrostipa. Next base: position 4,135,069 of record JBBYHM010000005.1, on the reverse strand, counting down.
GATCCTTCCTGATGATTTAAAGGTATTAGCTACATGGCATACGTTGAAGGTCCAATTACATTCCCATTGGTTATGTTTACAGGTTTTAGCTAATGCAATGTAGATGAAATGGTGGAA
>JBBYHM010000005.1:4118526-4132711 GCA_038381775.1 Adansonia rubrostipa | reverse complement strand
TTACTAAGCACCAGTTCAGTTGAAAAAATGTGAAAGAAAAAAACTTAATTAACATAATAGTATTAAAAATATTTACTTACTTTTATATTTAAAAAACTACTCAAATATAAAAAATTATCTACTACTTTTCAAAAAAAAAAAAACTCTTTACAATTAAAAAAAACTACTCAATTTTAAAAAAAATCCACCCTTTCAAATTTAAAATAATTTTTTCTCTTCCTTAAAATATTTTCTTCACAAAATTTTTGCATCCATTCATGTAAAAGAATTACTCACTTATTTCACTTGTAAAAGTAATTACTCACTTAAAAAGTGCCTATCATCTTTTACATAATTATCAATTAACTTCTTTTAAAAATAATTTTTTTTAAAAAATCATCTCTTTCACTTACATACTGTGTGCTCAAGTCAATTTTAATAGGAAGAAAGTAAACAAGGAAAGGAAAAAGAGGATAAGAAAGCTGAAGGATGACGAATTTTTTTAACTTCGTCGTATTAAAACTTTATTTTATGTTTCACCTATTTTTAATTAATTTTAAAAATTTTTAATTCACCCTAAAAATTAGTTTGCTTATAAATTAAAAAAATGCAATGAGAATGGATGAGGTAATTTTTCATTTTCAATTACAATTATCAACTATATTCATAATTACAATGTCAAATTCGACAAAACTATAGCATTTTGTATTGTTGCACAAAAAATAGTGGAATAAAAGGTTGATTCTTAGAAAGAGATGGATTAATGATATCCAATTTTTTGTTTTATTAAGTAGAATTTTACTATTACCTTAGGGGTTGAACACGAAAGTACTTAAAAGTTAATAGTTCTTAAAATCATGGAGTACTTTATATTATAAGATTCGATACAAAGCTAAAGTCAATCAAAAAACAGAGCTATAATTTTATTTAATACATTATTTTCATGAAATTTATATTTAAAATAAAAGAAGAATCTAGATTTAGCGATTCGTGCATGTTTTTTTATCATAATCATGCTTAAAACATTGTTATATTTATATAAGTAATGATATGTTAATATTTCATATCTTATAAATTTTGAGATATAATCATGTCGTATCATAAGTAACATATCATTTATAAAAAAAACTGTGTAAATTGTTACAGCAAAATTGTTAGCTAATTAGTCAGTTAGCATATACATCAGAAAATAATCATGAAAAGAATATAAGGGGATTGAGGCCCTGTTCTGTACATAGAGAAGAATTTACATTATTAGAGTCAACGTGTGATAAACTTGCCAACTTGAATATGATGTCATCCTTCATGGCTGCAAAGACTTAACGGTCGTCTTATGAAGGCCCCAAGAATTCTGCAGTTCTTCTTCTTCCAGATATGGTATATAAATGCATTCCAGGCAAGCTTCTGGATAATAGTAAGAAGAGATTTCCCCTTGAGCATCTAAAGTGCCCATATAAGAATGTAATTCCAGTTGATACTTCCTGGTTGAAGATGACAAAGACGTTTAATCTGCATCCATAGAGTTTTAGAAAAACTACATTAAAAAAGACGATTTCGGGCCTCTTGCTCGATGCAACCGACAATGCAAGTAGCATTAACATCAATTCCCCAATTTAAAAGTCTTATTTTGGTTGGCAACCAATCTAAAATAGCCATCTAATAAATAAATGAATGCTTAGGGATGTGATAAGGATACCATAACAGTGTGTCCCATTTTACCCTTTGCTTCTTAAGTCTAATCTCATTCCATACTTTGGTAGTTGACTATGAAGGTCTAGGAAATTTCCAAACCAATCTCACATTTTGCTATATTAGGAACTGACTTGCCAGTTGCGTTAACTTAAAAAGTTTCTTCCAATTCCAACCAGTGCCTTATGAAGGCGTGATTTGCCACAATGTCTTAACTTTTAGGTCATAAGCATGGATCCATAATATCCAAATCCAACCTTGAAGAAAAGTACCCAAATATGCTATAAGATGCAGGCTTAGTTCCATGAGGTAAGGCTTTTGTGTTATAAACCTCCTTTAGAAAAACAAATATCCTTCCAATTTACTCTGGCCCCTCTTGGTGGAATAAGTTTACCACTTTACCTGTCTATAAGAATCTTGTAAGTAGCTGGTTTATTCTGTTCAAAACTCCTTTAGGAAGGATGAAATGCCTAGCCCAATCATTTTGAATGTTGAACAGACTGATTGAATAAGCTCCTGTCGTGCCAGCATATGAAAGTAACTTAGCGGGCCAATTTTCAATTCCAGCAGTTATTTTCTCAAACAAAAATGAGTAATCCCCTTCGGTCAACTTCCTTGTAACCAATTTTACACCCAAGTAACGAACAGGGAGAGTCCCTAGTTTGAAACTAATGACACAAGAAACTAGTTTTAAATCCTCATTAGCCATAACAAATGAAAAGAGCTCACTCTTGGCACTGTTAAGTTGCAAGCCTGATATGACATAAAATGCATGCAAGACCTACTGTATTCCAGAAATAGATTCCATGGACCTTGTTTGGAAATGAGCAAATCATCTACAAAGCATAGTTGCATTAAGCAAATCTTTTTACACTTAGGGTGAAAACCAAAGACCCCAAAGTAGTAGTAGTGTCCAAGAGTCTAGACAAACCATTTATCGAGAAGAACAAATAGATGAATGGAAATTGGGTCCCTTTGTCACACACCCCTTGCTTCTGTGAAGAAACTAGCAAACCCTCCATCGATAAACAAGGGGAATTTAGAGGAAGTCAAGCATTTATTAATCCACTGAATGAAAACTCTAAGGAACCCCATTGCAACTAGTACATTTAAAATAAAATCTCAGCTCAAAGAATCGAAGGCTTTTTGCAAGTTAATCTTGATGGCACAGTTTAAAGGAAGTGAGGATCTATGATAACCTTTCATAAGCTCCTGAGTCAACAAGATATTATCAGTGATACTTCTCCCCCCAATGAAAGCACTTAGATTAGGCCTACGTCAAGATTGATATATGGATTTATATACAACTATGTAACAAGAAATGGGCCTATAACTTTTGATGGTTCGAGGGCTTTGTCACTTAGATACAACTGGAATGGTGGTAAAGTTGAAAACAGGATCAATTTCACCTGTTCTGAAGAAATAAAGCATAGCAACAGTCGAGCCATCCTTCATTATGGGCCAAGCAACTTTGAAAATGAAAAAGGCAAAGCCATCAGGGCCGAGGCAAGCAACATTACACCCTTAGCTTTCTCAGCACTTATTTTCAAAAATCATATTATCTTTACTATCATTAGGAAGTAAGGTTTGTAAAAGTTTAGCTAGGAATTCAAATGAAACAGCTTTAACATTAGAATATGTTGTTCCTATGATACTCTTAAAATATGCAATTGAATAATCAATAATTTATTAATATATTTTAATTAATTAATTTATATTATATTGATGTAAAATATAAAAAAAATTCTTCCTATCAATGTTTTATTTATTCATTTATTTTTTGAATAAATCATGAGTCACGTGAATGGTGAGGAGGTTAGAACGTGGATCACGTGAGGAGTACAGTGGCGTGGATTGCACGCTAGAGTACAAAACCGCAAATTGCTCGACTTTTAGAGGGCGAAAATTCGATATTTTTATATTATAAAATAAAAAAAGGTACCCTTCGCATTGGGGCCTATCTTATTTAATTCCGTGTCCCCGTCCTTCCTGATCAAATCTCGACCGTATATTTTCCCCACTGTCACACAGCAAAAGCAAAACGACTCATCAAGTTATCTTTAGACGAAGAAGAAAAAAACGAAAACGAAAAGGCAAATTCGATTGCATTTTTCAACTCTCCCCTGCTAGAGTTTAGAAATCTATAAAAGCAATTATTTAAGAAAGAGAAAGCGAAGAGCGTTTCAGTGAGAGTTTTAGAGAGAGAAAGCGAGAGAGGGAGTTAGAGATAGAAACAGAGAGAGAGAGAGAGAGCGATGTCGGGAGGAATAGCTCGTGGTCGACTAGCCGAGGAACGGAAGGCATGGAGGAAGAACCATCCTCATGTTCGTACAGTTTTTTTTTTTTTCAGTTTCAGATTGTAAGTATTATTATTTGTCTGATTATTTGTAAATGTTAGGGTTTTGTCGCGAAGCCAGAGACGTTGCCTGATGGGACGGTGAATTTGATGGTATGGCATTGCACCATCCCTGGTAAAGCAGGGGTAAGTCAAAGATTCACTGCTTTGGATAATTTTTTTGTTGTTGATTTAAGTTCACTTGATTATGTTTATTGATTGTTTTTGTCTATTATTTTCATTTTTGTTGATTTTGTACATTTATATAGTTATGATGTTTGATGGTTAAGATTTTGGTTTGGTTTGTTTCATTTTGGTTAAATTAGGTAGTAATTTGAAAAGAATTTAGAGATGAAAACTGAATTGATTTAATGGAACCTAAATTTCATGGTTTTATTGGGCAAAACATGGACTACGAAGATTTTCTCGAAAATTTTCAGGAAAAGAAATGGTGATTGATGGGAAAACTGGTGAATATTTGAATCTGTATGCTGAGAGTGAAGACTGATATTGTTTTCTTCTTTCTTTCTTTCTTTTTTTGCCGGGGGGGGGGGTGTGGTTTACATTAAAAGGGAAAAGAAGAATAGATTTTAGGCTTTTATGGAAGCAAGTTTTTGTTGTTAAAAATGTATTTAAGCAGTCTTGTATGTCAGGTTGGTAGTTAATACTTCTAGATAATTTTATTGGTTAGCTATACATCATTTATCAGTAGTGTTGTGAACAAAGACCTGTGGACTCTGAGGCGAAACAATCTATTAATTATTGTTATTTTTACCATCTTGACTTAGTATTGTTATCTTCATTTTAATGGGTTTTGGGTTAGTTGGCATTGTATAGCTGCTAACCAAGAGATCTAATTTTGTGAGTTAAATTAAACTAATTGCATTCATCTTCAGTTCCTCTGCATCTTTATTCTTTCCCCTCCTCTAAAGCAGTTTGGAGCGTCTCTGCTATTCTTACAATTCTTCTTCCTTTCTGTTTCAGGTGTTCTAGTGGTTGCTGAAGCTCTAGCTCTCTTTCTCTCTCTATATATATATCTTAATTGCAATATTATTAGAAGCACACTCTTAACTTTTTTAACATGAATCACTTGTTTTGAGAGTACATTTTTTCTTTTCATATTTGACAGCTCACCAATATTGTTAAAAGCTCTTGTCCCTTGTTAATTCTTCAATTCCTAACTTCGGCTGAGGTGGTGATTAAATTTAGGTCATATTTGTCGTCATTATTCCAAGTTAGTGTAGATTTATTTGCATTATTGACCAAGATTATTATGATAATGATCAACTTTTTGCAAATTCTCCATCCCCTGTTAATGACAAAAAAAAGGTTTTATTGTCTTTTGTGATTCATTATCTAAATCATGTATGGTTCTAGATATGACAAGGAGAAAGATTTTGGAATGAAATGGCTCGTTGCCTGCTTCTTAAGGCAACATCAATTTCAATAAGCAGCATTGTACTTCAGTTTCAGAGAGCTGCTTTTAGAATTTTAAGTCTTGAGTTTATTTGGCTATTTATATGTTGCAGATAGAAAGCTAACAAGTATTGGGCTGCAAGTTTTAGGTTTGCTTTGCAGCATTGGTGGTTGTTATGTTACTTGAAGAGTGACAGCTTTGTGGTATTGATTTTGATCTTGTAACGATATTGTGCCGCTGATATTGTTTTGCTTGTTGTTTTCCTTATCCACCTTAATTTGTTTGTATATTGAAAGAAAATTTGCATATTTGAATCAATTGTAGTGTGTTTCTTTTAAAGTTTGAATGGGCTTAATTCCTTGCATCGTCTTGTTGCAGACGGATTGGGAAGGTGGTTACTACCCACTTACGATCTACTTCAGTGACGACTATCCTAGCAAGCCTCCGAAGTGTAAATTTCCACAGGGCTTTTTCCACCCAAATGTTTACCCATCCGGAACTGTTTGCCTTTCGATCCTAAACGAGGATAGTGTAAGTATCTTCTTCTCCTCTTTATCGATCGGTTACATGTTTGGGCTGGTTTTGATCCATTTGTCCAGCCTTGAGATATCATGCCATTTTCGTGTTGTACGTAGGGGTGGAGACCGGCCATAACCGTGAAGCAGATTCTTGTGGGAATCCAGGATTTGCTCGATGCACCAAATCCTGCCGATCCTGCCCAAACTGAAGGTTATCACCTCTTCATCCAGGTATTTTTCTTAAGTGGATTTGACAGAGAATGAATAATTGACTTGCACTAGTAAATGCTGTATGTTGTACAAACTATCTATATTACTTGGATTCAAATGTGAGTGTCAGATATGGGTATGTGTCTGACATGAGTATGTTCAAATCTTATAAGTTTTTTCATGTATTTAAAGAGTCTTTTTAGAGTCGTATCCTCATACTTATGTCTGCAATGTATCGGACATCGGTACTTAAAAAAAAAAAATGAAGAGTTGGAGCAACATATCAAACTACAAATTGAATGATTAAAAATTCCTCATATTGGGGCTAAATGTATTTAGTTCATTAAAGTTTGGTTTGTTTAAGATTGTTGGCTTGCTTAAAGGTAGCGAAGTTTTCAGGCATGGGATGGGGAATCACCTTAATGAGGTGTTTGATTAAAGTAATCATAATAAGTTGGTCACATATAAGCATATTTTCCTTGTGCAGGATGCCAATGAATACAAGAGAAGGGTTCACCAGCAAGCCAAGCAGTACCCACCTCTCATCTAGTGTTACTAAATACTAGATTTTCCTCTACGATGCTGGTAAAATATTGGATGGCTGACCTCAAGTATAATGCTAAACTATGCTTTTGCTAGAGAAAAAAATGTATATGCCTTTGGTATTTGCAAGTTGTCACTTACCTTAATATATAAACTGTATGAACCAGCATTTGCACTCATCAGATTTGGATAAATGGTCATCTATATATACAAGAAGTAGATTTATAATTTGCTTGCGAAAGTTGCTTTTCATATATAGATTTTGTGTTGTTTTTGTGGTGTGCACCATATGCTCCAAAGAGAAAATTAGATAATTCAAGCTCATTTGATTTAGCTCATTTACTTAGAAAAAAATTATTCTTGTGTTTGATTTTAAAATCAATTATGTGTGCTTGAACTCGAATTTGAATCGAATTTTTTGAAGTATCAATTAAAATAAAAAATTCGATTAGAAACCGATGGTTTCCTGAATGAAGATATGCTTAGGTACTAAAAATAATAACACATTAAAATTGACATGCATTTATCATCAAAGAAAGTATGTAGAAGTAAAGGTAGCTGTAAGTTTGCATAAAAACTATTATTTCTCTATTTTATTTTATAGAGCTACAAGTATCAAATGCAAAACGCGTAAGTACAAAGAATTCAACGAGTTCGTAACATTTTGAAGATGGGGTACTCTATATTCTTTTATTCTATCCTAATCTGAGAATTCAACGAGTTCGTAACGTTTTAAAGATGTGGTACTCTTTATTCTTTAATCTATCCTAATCTGGTTAAATATTGCCCAATGTTATCTATATATCCACCAAATTTAAAAATAACTTTGAGGTTTATTTTAGGCCAACAGAGGAAATATTTATATTGCAGAATTATTGCATAAATGGAATATACTATCGATATTAGGGAAAAAGTTTGTGTGACATGAATATTTTTAAATCTAGAAAGTAAAATAAAAATATATAATTAGTTTATACAGTGAAAAATCTCCACTTCCATCCTTTAAGGCTTTTAAGAAACCAAGCCAAGCACGGCAACTGAAGTGGAAAACCAAATCAGAAATGGGATCCAAAAAGGAAGAAAGGGTCAACGGCTGGACTCGCATCAATCAAAAACATAAAAATTAGGTTTGGACAGTTGTCGCCATCTCGAACTTTCTCAATGGTATAATCTCCCCTTCTAGTACATCTATGGTGCTGTGCCGACTGTGCTGCCCAAAAAACTTAAAAAAAAAAATCCTTTTATTTTCTCTTCTGATTCTCCATTTTATTTTTTAGAATTGGGTTCATTTCTATTGTTTTTTAATTTATTATTATTTAATATATTTTTAATTATTATTTATTAATTTAATTTTAATAATTATAAGTAAATTTTATAAAAATAAATAATATTGATAAATATATTAAAAAAATAAAATTAAAGTTTAACTTTCATTTTTATCTCAAAATATATATTAAAAATGAAAAACTTTTTTTTTGGGGGCGGGGGGTGTTTTGTTTTATCATCGTTCGCATCTTTTTGAAGAACTATAGAGCCAAAAAAAGGGAGAAAGAAGGTAATGGCGCAGGTTCAAGTGCAAGCTGAGGCGGTTCCGGTGGCGTTGGCATCTCCGCCGCCTCCACAGAAACAGCAGGTGGTGAATGGGGTGGCGAGTAATGGTGTGACTGACACGAGGCCTTTGTATGTTGGGGATCTTGATCCAACTGTGACGGAATCTTAGCTTTAAGATTTGTTTAGCGGAATGGGGAAGGTGGTTTTCGGTAAGGGTTTGCACATACTTGAGAATCGGCAGCTCTCTTCCTTATGGTTATGTTAATTATAGCAACGCCCATGAAGGTTATCTTCGTTTATCTCTCCATTTTCACTTCTTTGCCATTGGTTTTTTTTTTTTTAAGGCTCATAACGAAAAATGAATGAATCCCAAAAAAAAAAAAAAAAGTTATGCATTTTGTTTTGAAAAACTTTCATAAATGTTATTGTATTTAATCCAAACAAATGGTTTTCATCAAAGTCAACATCGGGTATTTAAGATTGGCAAAAATTCAGTTCTGAGTTCTGACTTCGCAAAACCAAGCATTTTACTTTAAATACTGAGACTTACCCTTAGTCTCGTCCCCTGTCTGAGATGAACTAGCTGTTAGAAGGGATTTGAACTAAAGCCATTGAGTTGGTTACAAAGTTGCCAATTGGTGCAGTATCAATGGACATGTGTTTTCTTAGTACCTGATGATTATGTGGATGATTGGAAAGCAATATGCTTATGTTGTTTTCACTGTGGTGGGGGGTTGTGGGAGGAGAATTGAAGTATGTATTAGTTTTCAAATTGTTTCTACCTGATTGCATGTGGCTTCATTATTCATCTTTGTACCGTCAAACGGCAATTTTTTGCAAGCCTTTCTGCCAATCCTGTATGTTGAACAATCAGGTTTTTCCCCTTCCACTCCTGTTCACTTGAATTGGTGAGTGCAACCTGCATGAATGCATGAACAGCCTAATGGAAATTTATATTTTTGATTTGATTAACCATCTGTATTTTCTGATACCTTTCTATGTATCTTATTGTTCATAACAGCCACACAGGCGTTAGATATACTGATTTTACTCCTCTAAATGGCAAGCCAATTAGGATAATGTATTCTAACAGGGATCCTACTATCCATAAAAGTGGGGTAGGAAATATATTTATCAAGGTGCTCGATGTTCTCCAATGTCTTGAATGACATTCTTTTAATCCCTGTTATATCAGATAATTGTTTTTCCCCTTCTTATCGACTCTGATTCTTTATCTCTTTTGTTGAAAGAATTAAGAAAAGACAATTGACAACAAAGCTCTACATGACACATTTTCTACCTTTGGGAATATGCTATCCTGCGAGATAGCTACTGATCATTTTGGCCAGTCTAAAGTATTTGGGTTTGTTCAATTTGATAATGAAGCGTCTGCCAAAAATGTGATTGATAAGCTGAATATTACGCTGCTTACTGACAAACAAGTTTTTGTCAGACTCTTTCTTCATAAACAGGAAAGCGAGTTTGCCTCAGACAAGGCAAAGTTTAACAATTTCTATGTAAAGAATCTATTAGAATAAAAAATTGATGAGGATTTGAAGAATGTATTTAGTGAATATGGGCCTATAACTAGTGTTATTATGAGAGATACGGATGGAAAGTTAAAATGTTTTGGATTTGTCAATTTTGAGAATCCTGATGACGCAGCTTGTTCTGTTGATTCTCTCAATGGAAAGGAGTTTGATGATAAAGAATGGTATTTTGGGAAGGCTCGGAAGAAACGTGACAGATAGATGGAATTGAAAGGGCAGTATGAGCAGAGTTTAAAGGAAACAGCAGACAAATTTGAAAGACTGAATTCATATGTTAAAAACCTAGATGATAGCATCAATGATGATAAGCTTAGGGAACTGTTCCCAGGATTTGGTGCAGTCACTTCATGCAAGGTTTGTAACATGGTTCAATCTTAGTAAATTCAAATTTCAATTTGCAGCATAAAACTTATCTATGGTGTAATCCTTTTTCCCTTCCTCCTTCTAGAGCTTAATAGGTTATACGTGACCCTAATAGTGTAAGTAGAAGCTCAGGCTTCATTGCCTTTTCAACTGCTGAATAAGCATCTGCAAGATATTTTTTTGTTTTCATTTTCCTAAGTAAGTTTTTGAATTTTTTTTTTTCCCTCTTTGTATTGTTCCTCACTTTTGTTGTCTTTTGTAGATTGCGTAGATGAATGGTAAAATGATAGTGAGCAAACCACTTTATGTTGTAATTGGAAAAAAGGAGAGCTTGGTTGTAGGTAGTCGAATTAGCATTTTCTCTCTCATCTATTGGGTCACAGGGACGTGCACATATAAAACACTAGGCCAAGTATCTAATCAGCTCATTGAGATGATAGCTCTTTGTTGTGTTATTAATGCTTAAAAAGAGACTAGGTTTTTATGTATTGTTAATGGATATCGAGTTAAACTCAGCATAAGCTATTTATGGTAAGGATGGTGTATATAAAATCGGTTGTTTTCTGCACAGGCGCAGTTTTCTTAAATGCATCTGGTGCAATGGGACCTTTTGTTGGCCTTCGAATGCCCATGTATCCCTGGCGCCCCAGGTCTTGGACAGCCACAGTTTTACTCTCAAGGCCCTTCTGCTATGATTCCTCCCCAAGTAATACAACTTGAACATAGATTGATTATTTCCTTTCTTCTGGTTGATTTTTCAGCTTTGTAGTGCATCTCATTTTCGTAGTTTCTTTATATGATGATGAGTGTTAGAAAATATTTGTCTGTCTGTTGCTCATTATTTATTTAGAGGCACTTCAATTGTTTATTCTCATTTCTCTCAAGAATGATCTTAGTTATAAACTGAGGAACTATATTAGTAAATTCTTTGGTTTACATTTGGTATAATATTTATTCAGTAATTACTGTATTTGAATTTTTTCAATGTGAGAGCTTTGAACTTCAATATATTTCCAAGGAAAGGTTTGAGTTTTCGATGACAAAATTTATATTTTATCCACGAGTTTGCTAACACTAACTTCTGCTGTCCTTTAATTATACGGGAAGTGCAACTACTTTTTGTTCCTAGAGAATATGTACTATCCACTAATGTTGTCCTTTGGAGTTTGGTTTTGGATGCTGAGTTTTTCCATTATCTGTAATTTATGTCAGCCAGGATTTGGGTATCAGCAGCAACTAGTTCCTGGCATAAGGCTGAACTTTTTCATGCCAATGGTTCAACCAGGACAACAGAATAACCCAGGAGGCAGATGATCTGGAGCTGGTCCTATGCAACAAACACCGCAACTACTTCCCTTCATGCAGCCATAGGTTGTCACCAACTAGCATCCTAATGTTCTCAATGGTTTTTCTTTCTCACTTCTCCTTTTCAATGCATCTTGCGTATCTCTCCGCATTCAATTTCTTACCAAGATGTGTTTGTCTTAATGCTGATTGCAGATGCTTCCTAAAGGCAGTGTATATCGTCATCCCCCAGGTCGAAACATGCTGGTGTTCCTGGAGGCGTGCTTCCTGTTCCTTATGACAAGGGTGGAATGCCATTCCCAGCAAATCTTGCAAATGCAATGCCAGAACAACAAAGGACAGTAAGTGCCCGTCTTTATCCTATTCATCGCATTCATCGATAATAGTAATCAACTAGCTGTGTCAAATATCATAGCAGCAAATTTTTTCCCACAGTAAATTTCTTTTGACTAAATTTTTTCCCCTTTTGGTGCAGTAGCTGGGAGAAAATCAATACCCACTGGTAGACCAGCTGGAGCATGAAAATGCAGCAAAGGTGACAATTATGCTTCTAGAGATGGACCTGACCGAGGTTTTACGCTTTGCTAGAGTCACCAGAAGCTTTGAAATCAAAAGTTGCAGAGGCCATGGAAGTTCTAAGTAACGTTAGTCCACAGCAGCAACAAGCCAATAATAGTGCAACTGATCGGCTTTGATTTTTTTTTTTTTTTTTTTAAGGATTTGCTCAATTATTGGGAGCTATTGCAGTTGAGAACACATAAAACCCTATGAAAATTCTCTTTTCATATTTTTTGGATTGATATTATTAGATCGGGAATATCTCTTTTAATGGATATAACTTGTTTACGTCAAAAAAATAATTAAATTTTTTATTTTACTTAAAATTTAATATGTACAATTTATATAAAATAGAATTTGAAATATAACAATTAAGATTAAATAAATATAAATAGTGTAAAATTAATTTTTAATTAATATATTTAAATTGTCTTAATTTGTTTGCAGTCCTATATACCCTAAATAAGATTTAGGAATTAAAGTAAGGCGTGAACAATTAGTCTCAATTAAAACCAATTGGGCTCAACCTCAATTACGGCGTGGCTAAGAGCTGCATCTAATTTTAGAGGCTAATCTAGGATGAAAATTTCGCCCAAATCGTACTATTTTGATGGGCATGGCTACCTAAGTTTGACCAGGACCAATTTATTCGGCTAGTTTGTTTTTTTAAGACGTAGAGTCGTGGATATCTCAAAGTTTTTCGGATGATTTTAAAGGCATAGTAAGTCCATTCATCTATGGAAAACATGATCAAAGAAATAATTCAAAACGTAGATCGAATAATTTATGTGATTATTTTTAAGAGGTAGTATACATCAAGTTTATCGATTTAACATTGCAACCTTTCCTTTATAATTTTTTTTTCTTATCTCCTAATTACAACTTGTTTATACCAAAAAGAGAAATATAAGATGCTTAAACCTCTGCTAAACTTAGAAGTGAACCTAATTGGTGCAAAGTGCTAACTTTTTTTCTGTTGGTAATTTAATCCTAAAATTAAACACTTCGAATTCCAAATTTTGAACCTAATTCATTGGAATTCAATCATTGAGTCTCATAAAATTATTTAGAGAACGGCTTGTGCTTAGGTATGGAGCAAGGCCGGCTGTGAACCTAACATTTTTGGACTCCCACCCAATTGCTTTTATAGCATTGTGACATATTATTTAATATTAGTTAAATTTTAAATTATTTGTGATTTTATTTTCAAATTGGATATCTTCATCTATAGCTAATTGGTTTTAGATCGAGTGCTTAATATAATATTTATTAGAGCTTATCATCTATTTTGTTGTTATTGCATGTTACATGTATCTATTACCCTTCCTACTTTGTCATGTGATAAACTCCTCTGTCCCTCCTATACACAATGGGATCTATTAAAGTTATGTTACCACGTATCTATTAAATCTTAGATTATTTATGGTTTTGGATTAAGTTGAACCTTTTCATTTATATCCAATTGATTTTAGATTATACACTTAACATACAATTTTTTTGACTTTCTATTTTTTAATGATTGAATTTTAATTTTTTTTCCTTCCTATTTTCCAATGACTGAATCTTAATTTGTTTTTCCTTTCTATTTTTCAGTGATTGAATTTTAATTTGTCATCTTCTTATTTCCTGCAAATCACAAATCATTGTTTTGTACAGTTAAAAGGTCGACAATAATTACATTTTTTTTTTCAAAAAGGAAAAAAAATGAGTAGTAAAGAGAATGCAACAATTTTATGACCTTCTCTTTATGACTTCTCTGTTAAAGAAAAGAATTTTAAACTAAATTTAACTGAATTAATTTATATAATTTTTTTAAGACGTAAATTGAATAAATTTAAGTTTTAAATTTAAATATATATAATCTTCTCTTTATACCTTAGAAAAAAAAAATTTGGTTATGATTCACGCCTTCCATTTACAAAAAAAAAAAAAAAAGAAAGAAAGAAAGAGAGAATCCCTAGGATATATAGGTTGAGCCAACAGTTTTTTATGTTGTTAATAGTAGCTCTAATTATTCAACTTCGTACATTTCTTTAATCATTTGCCTTCCGCACAAAAACAAACGAGTTATTAGTGACGAATTCTATTTGTATACGTAAGTATTAAATAAATTATAGGTCCACATCTGTTCATTAATCGAAAGGTTTTAAGTCTAGATGAACTGTAT
>JBBYHM010000005.1:4025831-4053999 GCA_038381775.1 Adansonia rubrostipa | reverse complement strand
CAGTCGACTTCTGGGTGTAAGGTCACGTGAATCTCACCCTCGGCTCCCGCGCTTGACAAACACAGCCCACTTTTCATCATTTAATAAAAAAAAATTAATAAGCACCTATTAAAATTTTTGAAATAAAAAAATAATATTTATTACATTAATTTTTTTTAATTTTAGATTGATTTGATTTAAAAGTTTTTTTAAAAAATTTTAAGTAGTTAAAATTTTTTTATAACATTTATTAACAGAATTTAAAAAAAAAAATCTAATAATCTTATTGGCCACACTCGCGTGTGAAAGTCGAGTTCACGCACGTGTCCCTCCCTTTGAAAATTTAATGTTACCGTGCAAAAATTTTCTTTCAAAACTTTTTTTTCTCCTTTAATTTTTTTTATTAAAGGAAGTTGTATTTTGAGATAAAAGAAGAAGTCGTAAGTATTTAAATTTAAAATACGTAAATTTAAATATTATTTTTTAATGATAATTATATGAATAAATTAAATTAAGTTTCATATTCTAATTTTGATTGATTTGCATAACCTTGTTGAATTACATTAGTATTTATATAATGATAATGATCCATATATTTCTTAAAAGCACCTAATATTAAAAGAGTATTTTGAAAATTTAATTTAATATTATTAATTTTTTAAGCTGATGCACAATTTATATGTTTTTAAGAGCTATATGAGCACTCTCCTTTATATTATTCAAATTAGATGAATATAGACCCAAAATATTTACCAATGAAATTAGAAATTAGAAAGTAGATCAATTCATCTAGAATTAATTATGTTTATGGATACATACCATAGATTCATAAATAGTTAATTTCATGAATTGGTAGAGCCATAATACTTTGGTTTAAGTTTATTATAAAAGGAGAAAAGAGGATAATTTACTCGTAAGAGATGATATCTAGTTAAATCTAATAATATTTTACATAATTATATGAATATGATAAAAATAAAGTAATCAAAATACTACATGATACAATACAAATACATATTTTAAAATTTATATAACACGAATTATTATCATATCAAAATTATATGAATACAAAAATACTTTAAATACGATTATAACACGAATACACGGATTGCTAGGTCTACATCTAGAACCTGAGATTCAAATTTTGATATCAGCAACCCCTTTCTTTATCCCAAATTATGATCTTCTTTTAAAAACAAAAAAACAAAGAAGATAATCCACAAGTTTATCGTGCCAACAATTTTCTTTCCCAAGTTGATGAATCAAGTTAACATCAAACGTTATCAACATGATAATAGAACATACGTCAAGATTCCATGACTTCATGATTGATAGTACTCTCTCTGCAATGTCTTATTGTTTTCCACTGATAAATGATTGTTACAGAAGCTCGACATTCGACATTCTCTTCACATTTTCTTGGCTCTTATTTAAGTGTTGAACGTTGAATCAGATACCAAACATAATAAACAATATCAGAAAAAGATGCTGTTGTCTGTTTCAATAATGCATGAAGAATAAGGTTATCATTTGAATGATTTTTCAATTTTTCATTCAACGTGGCATTTGTTTTTGCCTCACTTTTCTTTTTGCATCTAGTTAGCAAAGTTTGTACATAACTTTCAGTGTCATATCTTGATCATGCATGTTAGTTTTGGCAAAGGTTTACGTGGCTGTTAAAATGGCAGGGATTTGCATTTTTAATCGCATCATATTTTATTATAATTGTAATAAACAATTTCAACAAAAAAAATTAAAATTGTAAAACAACGGTCATCACATTGATTTATAGCCCTAGTTAAGGGTGAAATTAAAGAAATTATTTCTCAAATCATGGTGTTCCAGACCAATTCCCTAAATGCCTTTCTGGATATTCCTCAATGTCTCGGTTATTCACGAAACGTGAGAAGCCGATGAATAATCATCTGCTTCTGGAAGAAATCAAAGAATTTCTTGGGAATCCTACAAGATCCATGCATTTTTTTCTCTGATAGATGGTCAGAACTTCATCTGGGTTCGAATCCTACTGAAAGGTCCACTAGAGATCAGAAATTGTTGAAGAAAGAATAAGATGTTTCTTTTGTCCCTTCCAGGCGATCGAAAAATAAAGAAATAATTACTATATTCAAGATAATTACGTATTTCCAATGTTCCGCTAATAATAAGATTTAATTTAAAAACAGCATCATTAACTACTATCGTTTGGGTAAAGGATAGGAAAAGTTTTAAGGTCAAGTTCATTATTATTCCTTTAATGGAA
The DNA here is from genome assembly GCA_038381775.1 of Adansonia rubrostipa. Classification (NCBI taxonomy): domain Eukaryota; kingdom Viridiplantae; phylum Streptophyta; class Magnoliopsida; order Malvales; family Malvaceae; genus Adansonia; species Adansonia rubrostipa. Next base: position 4,051,760 of record JBBYHM010000005.1, on the reverse strand, counting down.
AAATCATCATTGACCCCAACAAAATGGCTTTTTTCGAGAAAAAAAAACTTAAATAATTTATAGATTTTTAAACATTGCAAGTTTGAGAGGATTTAAGCGCATAATATATTTTTTAGTAAGTTAATTAGATACTGGTTGGAGGTATAGGTAGATTAAGAATATAAAGAAATTTTCAGAAATATGTATTATAAAAGATTAATGGGTTTTTATATACACCAATTAAGGATTACTTAATTAATATTTTAAAAAAATATTTAAATTTAATACATTACTTTTACTTAATTAAAAAAGTAATACATTAGTTGTACTTTTTTCTACCAATATAAGTTCATCAATGTTACTAGACACTAGTTAACATTTCCTTATTATAAATAGACTAGATATATATATATATATATATTAATGGATGATTTAGATTAATTTTTCATTTTTTTTTTAGTGATACAAATACTTTAATAAATAAGTCCCATAATCTTAGGGTCTTAACTAATCTTGCACCATTACCACAGTTTTGAAATATAACTGTTACCTAAAAGCAACGGTCACGATATAACGAAAATATGAATCTGGACCCATATTTTATCTAGTGCACAACATTCGTAACATTATTAAATTTATGTCCACGACACTTGCAACAAGTGTCCACGACGAACTCCGCACCAACTACAACAAAGTCCGTTGGGATTGTTGAAACCATTAACTATAGTTTGGGTGCAATTGTTAGACAGGTTGTTTCCGCATCACTACTTCAGGAAAATGAACTATTACCTGACATACCTTATCACTGTCTTCCACATGCCATGCATATAATTGTAAGCCTTATATTGTTAGAACAGGAAGAATGGCCCCTTTCATCAGAAAATTTATATATTTATATCATATTTATATATTTTATTACATTTCAATTATATTTAAAATATTTTATATTTACATAAATTTTAATATATTCATAATCGTATTATATAGAATTTCATAAATATATTTATTTTTTTACATTTAATATTTTATAAGTATCATATTTATGTAATCATATTTTAAATTACCAATTTATAGTAAAGAGGCTCTTTTTTATCTACTCTTAGTCCTTTCTTTTTCACTCTAAAATGTTTTAACAGTTTTAAATATAGAAAAGTTTGTTGTTTGTTTTGATTCTTTTATCTAGTCTAGTCTTTTCCTTTTCACTTTAAATGTTTTATCGCGATCCGTTAAGTAACATTTACAAAGCCCTTAACTACATTTACAGCTAATTATGCTAAACAATATGCTATGTTACTTGAATTCAAGTAAGTTTTAAATATTAATATATATTTAACATAGTTATGTTATCAATTGTTTTTAAGTTTTTTCGTATATATTTAAAAAATTTTATTTGCATTTCATATCCGAATATTAAACATAAATATTTTATGAAAAATTAAGAATTTGAGTGACAATAGAAAATATGCCCTTTTGCGAATTATTTCCGACAGAAACTTACCATTATTACAATATTTTTCATACGAATGCTGCTAAAATTGACTAGAAAACATGTTTTTCTAGTTAGCGAAAAAAGGGAAACAAAATATCAAACATTTCAGTCTTGCATTTTCCATGATAAGGGGACTGGATTAAGTGACTCCTCTCTTTTATAATGTTCACTTTGGCATTATATCATTCATTTTGATTGCATAGTGCATTAATTATTAATACACCTACAAGTTGGAAAAAAAAGTTCTTATAAGTAAGAAAATATTAAAGGGTACTGGAATTTTGTCACTTAATATACTTTGATACTTAAGTTAATACGATTTAGATGATGATTAGGGAAGGTGAAAATAATAAAAATTTTAGTGTTTAGATTTCTCTTGTCTAGGATCAACTTTTACTTCAAATATTTATGACTCGTTGTTGGCTGTGTTGGAAGCTTTTGAGTTTGACAAATGGATACCAAGTGCCTTTGGAGTCGGGATCTACTAGATAATTGTAAGTCCGTAGAGTGTCATGCATGCGGAGTTCCAGCTTAATTTAGTAGAGTTGGGTCCAACAATTACCGCTCGGACGAGACGACGGATATAAAAATGACAGACTCCTTAACTATTTTGAACATAAAAAATTGCTCGAAAACATAACTCCGGTGCCTTTGGACATTTTACTTGTCTCTGTAGATCTTTTCTAACACAATGTAGCAACCTTAAAAAAAAAAAAAATTACTGAATTAAACCAAAAACAACCACAATAATCCGAATTGGTAAACTATAATTTGATATTGTGTTTGGCAGAAAAGGGAAAGTTTCGTATAAAAAGCTCACAATTCCAGAAAGTGCAACTGCCCAAACTAAAGAAAACTAGTTGATTTTCATGATTATGCACTATTGTTATTGGTTCATCATTTTGATACTATACATGCCTCTGAAAACAAAGACAGATGCAACGTGCTTTAACAGTGGGAGAAAAGGCATCATCGCTGCAGATAGTCACACCTTTTTTTCTTTTAACTTTCTTGGTAACGATCATTCTGAAAATGAAATTTTTGCTGTTAGCATGTTCATTTCTGAAAATGTTGGTGCAACAGTGTTAGATCTGTGTATGAGCAGGTCCCATCTTCCGATTCAAATTATTATTTAATAATAAAAATAATATAATAAATAGTAAAATAATTTTTTAGATCGATTTAAATCCGTATTTAAATAAAATATTTTAAAAATTTTATATAGTAACCAAACTTAAATAAATTTTAATAATAAAAAAAATTATAATTATAAAATAACAATAATAAAATTAAGTTAGGACTGCTACTTAAGTTCGAGTAAGATGTGATTTCTGAGATGTTAATAATAGAAATTTTAGTCGGTTTCTTTCTGCTTTCTGTAAGAAGACATAAACGATAGCTAGGCAAAACTTTCGGGACATATTGACCTCTGGTTTGTCGATGAGACTATCTGACCGTGCCCTGGATTTTTTAAAGATTTTTTTGTCAGAATTGAATCTTTCCATCCAAAAATTTAAATTATTATTTAAAATTATTTTTATATTATTATTTATAATTTTTTATAATTAAATTTAAATATTTTTATTATTAAATAATAATTTAGACTATATCGGCACAGCCCAAATTACTATATATAAGAAAAAAATGTTATCTATCAACTTGGGTTTTATTTTGATATTGACCTTTGCCACCCACTTAAAAACAGTATCGTTGTTATTGTAGGATCTAGACTCAACTTGAACTTTGTTTGGTTTGATTCGTGAATAAATTTATTTATAAACACTAGTAAAAAATTATTTAATTATTATTATTTTATTTTTTTATAATTAATGTATTATTTTTTATTAAATTCAATGAAAAACAATTCATTAAATTTATTTTTCTACTTTTTATAAATGTCATCTTAACAAATATCACCATAAATTGATAATGTAATATCACTTAACCATTTGCCTGTCAAAAGCATGCACCATTGGAAACTGATTAGAAAAATATATAAATAAAAATGTTGTCTATGTCGAAAGTGCCAATTTTGTCATACTAGATTGTCTATTCATGTAATAACGAAAAAAAAACAAACAGAGAAAGAGAGGAGAGGGAAACAATAAAAACGTTTGATACAATTTGGTCAGATAAAAATCATATCATTTTAGATTACATTTTATATTGTTTCTTGGACTATATAAATTATTTAATATTATTATAATAACTATTGGGTAAATTATTGTCACTTATGTTTGATTATTTAATTGCAGATAAACCTATATAAGAATTGGGTATCTGTATTGGTACAAATTGGGTGTTAGTTTTGTGATTTGAGTCCTTTAACTCGAATAAAATATATTTTATTTAAATTTAATTATATAACATATAAAAATATTAATATAAAAATAATATTTTAATATTTTTTTTAAACAATAAAATGGGCCTAAGAACTAAGCCATGTCTTGGCGAGGGTTTTGAAAAAAAAAAAAGTCACGGACCAATTATGAACACCTCTATTTGTGAACTAATAATTTGTATATTTACATTTTTTTAAATAAATGAAGTTACTAAGAAATAAGAAGAAAATATATAAATATTGAAATTAAAATTAAAATTTTATATTTATTAAATAATATTTTTTATAATAATTATACGAACTAATTATTTTTTTAATAGAATTATAAAATGAAACGAAATGTGAGGTTTACTGTCCGTTTGCATGTCTAGAAATACTCAGAAAATAAGACATTTAGGGTTCCATGGACAACGAATCTTAAGGGATAAGTTGTTTTCTTATTGGGACTTGGAGAACCAAATTGGTCCATGTTTTTCTCCAAGAGGGTCACTTTTTTTTAAAAAAAAAATTATATATTTATATCATATTTATTTATTTTATTATATTATAATTATATATTTTATATTTATATTTATATTATTTTTAAAATATTCATATATTTATATTATATTATATTTTTTATATTATATATATTTAAATTATTTTTATATCATATTTAATATTATCGGATCATACTCTCTAGGCATGCAATCGCTGATGATTACATTAACTAAGGGACCAACCTTCTCAAGGCGTGGCTCCCGCTCCCCTTTTCGATACTTTTTTACTTACTTTTGCTTTTGTTTAAGGATTAAAAGAATAATATAATAATTACAATTTATTTATTTTTCTTATTTTTAACATTTTAAGCAGTGCACACTAATTAACGTTTCTCTTAATTTAATAGTATTAACTTTTATACTTTCGATTTTCTTTTTTTTAATTAATTATCATATTATATCATATTTATTTATTTTTATATCGTATTTGTATCATATTTAAAATTACTTGGATTAGTTTTGAATGCCTTTTGGACATGGCCGCATGAAAGAAAATGACCAGAGGGCATGGCACTTCTGATACAGATATGGGAACTCTGGTAATATATAATAAAGAGTGTATGTGCATATATAAATATACACACACACAAACATATATATATATATATATATATACACACACACACACTAGACGGTGGTCCTAAGGGGATCGAAGCGGCATGCACGGCCGGCAAAGGGTGGCCGCGACCGCGTGGTAGCGGTGGTCCATGCAGATATCAAGGTATTCAAAATGCAAACATGTGCCCAAAAAAAAGGAAGCAAAAAGAGAGAAATGACTGGCTGTTTATCAAGAGGGATACGGGGGATACTGATTTTTTTTTCTTGATTATGAGTCAAGCCTGAAGACTAGAAACTTGGATGTTAATCGCATCTAATCATTTATTATATTATTTTTGTGTTTATTAAATATTTTATATTAATCGTTTTAATTTTAATTAAACACATCATTTTATATTTATTATATTATTATATTTATATTAAATATATCATATTTTCATGTCATGTTTGGAATTATCATAAATATCTATAAGATTTGGACTTGTTATCTAAACTTTTGTTTATTTGATTCTAAATGAGATGAATTTTATTAATGAGTTAGCATAATCTTTAATACAATGACAATAGTTCCATGATAACAATGAAACATACAAACTAATCCTTAATTCATGCAAGTTAGAATTATATATGACTTTAACTAAAGATAAAGGGAAAATAATCTTCAAAACTTTTTGAAAATTAAATTGAGTGGTTTAACTACCTTCTAATCATTAGTTAAGACATTAATCATTTAATAATGGACATGGATTATGGTAATAAATTTTAACTTTTTGATCGTCAAACAAAGAGTTGGATGGACCCAATGCTTTCATTTAAAATACGATATGCTATATATATAAATATCATGATTCCAATCTTGAAAGCTAGTCTTAAGCATATTTTATATTTGTATATATATATATATATATACAGAGGAAAAGTTCACTTGAGTCTCCATGAAACTAGATTAATTTTACATATTTTCATAATTTCGTACATAATTTATATTTATTTAATTCAATCATTGTATTTTACCGTCTATTCATGTAAGTCATGCACATAAAGTTTTAAGTAAATAACAAATATCTATGTATTCGTTTGACATAAAAACTTTCAATCATTAAATATATATTGAAAACACCAATATTCTCGATCGATATGATTGGGATGTCGGATCAATGAAACTTTATATGCATGATAAGTACAATTATATTGTTCAATCTAATGGTCGGTTTGTACTAATATATACCGTATATAAAATTATGAAAGTGTATAAAATTAGTCTAATTTTACACAGATATAAGTGAATCTTTCCTCGTATATATATATATATATATATATCAGACTCGAGTCCTAAGTTTGAGTTTATTATGATGCCTTTTCTTAAAAAAAGTAAAATTGTAAGTACAATCCACGCATCAGCCCTAAGTAGACAATAACTCATAGTGAGCACAGCATCAAAGATCCTTCAATCAATAATGATTTTTGTCAATTTCGCCTTTCTTTTAATTCTTCTCTTTCAAATTTCAACAAGGCACGTATGTGTTTACAGATGGTCATGGGCAGGCGACTTGCACGGCCTATATTTGATCAAGCTTGATACAAGATTTCGTAATTATGATCAGATCATCAATAAAAAAATTAATTTTTATGTAAATTTAATTATAAAATATATAAATATTATTATAAAAATAAAAAAATAATATTTTAAATAATAAAATAGATTAACCTATCAGAATTGAACCTCGATGAAGGATTTAAAAATAATTTCATCTATGTCCAAACATTGAATAAGTCTTGTACGGGTGCCAAACAAACTTCGCTACTACAATTCTACCCACAACTCCACAACCCAACCTCAGCAAGCTTTGAGCCGAACAGTTTGGAAGTCTAGGCCTACGCCAGTTAATATTTGGGCCAAATCAACCGTATGTTTTTGGATCTTGTGGATGTGAACGTCTCAGTTACACATTCATGAAATGGGGGTTTCAAGTATGGGCTTTTCTTATGAATTAAGAAGTATGGGCTTGTCAAACAAGTGCACTTTCGGATATAGGATTTAAGCAAAGAATATTATCCCTAGGGTTAAGGGAAAAATTTGAAAAAAAATCAAAAGTCGATTTGAATTATAATATTTAATATATTTTGATTTTTTATTGAACTTGTTACATGTAATAATTAAATATATTTAATTTAATTTAATTGTTATTAATAAATTAAAATAGTAATTATTCGCCCTGAATCTAGTGTTATTTTATTAGTTTTTAATTTATTATAATTTAAAATAAATAACTTATTTATAAATTAATTTTAATATTTTTAATTAAAAAAATTGATGAACCAAATAGATTCAGACTAGAGGAATTTGGTTTCATTCGATTTGGTTATATATGATATTTGATTCAATGTTTAAAAATTGAAAATATTACATATTAATTTTAAATTTTAAAAAATTAAATTAAACCATTCTCACCCTTAATAACCATGGTTGTAAATCCATGTTACTTTTACTTTGGAGTCAAAAGAAATGTATGAAAATACAATACTTCGTAATAAATTATATGAAAGTATATCATAAATAAAATTAATCTCTAACTCTATTCCTATATTAATATTACAAGTTTTTAACTAAATTAGTGCCGCGAGTGTAGTGATAATAGCTCGAATTATTGTTAAACATGGTACAATTCTCTAATTATAAATAAGAAAATTAGGGTTTATCAATTTTATGAAAATTACTATGAACTTTTCATTTGGCCATAATAAAAATTGGATTAACGGCACATTGATGTCGGAATTAACCACGCAAGTGCATGTATCTCAACAAGTAATATAGTAATGAGTAGAGTATCGATCCCACGAGGAATTGATATTAAATGTATTAAGTACTAAAATTAAAATAACTTAATCTTATTCAAACAAACGATTAAAAATTATAACTAATAATAATAATAATAATAATAATAATAATAATAAAAAATCAAATAATAAATAATAGAAGCTTAGGATTACAATTTCTTTCGACACTTTATTTGAATAAAACCATATTCTCTTAACTTGACTAATAATAATGAGTTGTTAACCTTAGAGCTCTAATTTATTTATAAGTATCTTTCGATGATCTTATAAAAATATTTCTTTTAATCAATTTACTATATTTCTATGTAAATTGAATTAAAAGAAACTCATTAAGCTTAGACTTTAATTTGGTTACATATAGCATACTAGTATATTCCTATCTAACATACATATCAATTCATTCTAATAAATAAATATTAAACATATATCATTCAATCTAGGTCTCAACACGAAATTTATTTGTCCAAGTTTATTGAAGTTACCAAATCAATCTAACCGGTAATTAGGTAATTAGAAGCATTAAAAACAAGATTGAACAAACAACTCAAATATTATTAAATTAAGAAAATAAAATAAACTAATTCAAATTACATGTTGGGTTACATTGTAACCCTAGAAAAATAACTCTAGTTCATAATAAATATATAACATATAAAACCAATGAGATTCGGCATCATAAATAATACAAGAATGATAAAAAAGAGTAAAAAGAAAGAAAAAACTAAAATTGGCCGGATCTTTGATCTTCAAGCTTATCCAAAATCTCTCTAGTTTCTCTCATCTTCCAAGAACTAGAGAAAAATAAAACTATAGAATATCTAGGATCGTGCGATTTCTAACTGTAATACTAAGATTTAGATTTATAAGCAAAACCTTGAAGGTAGAAATTGGTTTCTAAGTAGCTTGAACATATTATTTTTAGAAATTGTCAAACTTAATCACTTTCCTTAATTAAGTCCACTTTACTTCTTGATTAAGTTATTATACTTTTGAAAACTCCTTTAGGAATTGACTTACAAAAATATGAAAAATATTTAAATAACTAAGCAATTAATATATAAGGAAAATAAATAATGCTAAATTAAAAACTACTAAAAATAAATAAAATTTAAATAAAATATTGCTACTATAAATAAAATTAAAATAAAAATTTTTAAGACTTAACCAATTAATATAAATAATGAGACTAAATAACTTCATTTTATAGAATTATCACACATGAACATTTGGCTTAGTTAATTGGTACTTTTTTTTACTAAATGAATTAAGTTTGAATTTCTTTTTCTCAATTTTTTTTTGGTAAAAAAAAAGTTTCTGTTGGGAGATAAGAGAAGAGATTGCAAATACAGAGATTTAAACACTATATCCGCTAAATATTTATTCTTTAAGAATGATTATATTAAACAATCGAGTTAACTTCTAGGTTTTCTTTTCCTAAATTTTTAATCAAACCTGTGGGAAATCGTGAGGGGAAAGGAAACAAGAAAATTACGTTGAAAAAGATGGAAAGGAAAAATTAAGAGAACTTACATCATGTACTGATAGTAAAACAAGATAATTTGGACTGTTAAACTCTTTTCTGTTTTGGTTTGTATCTATTAATCCACAAAGGTTGAAAGTTAAATCCCATTTTCTGGGTGTTTCCGACAAGCCAAACAGTAAGCATTTTTCCTTCCCACTTAAGTCCCACATGTAGGATTTTATGCTATCAGATTGCAGAATCCTGTCATATGCAGGGATCTAACTAGTAGCAAAACACGATGATAAGATCGTTATCTTGTGATTTCAATTTTTTTTATCGTTGATATTCATCATAGTAGACCGGCATCAGCTACTTTAGCAATCAAGATAATCATGTCACAGGTCTCTTTGCTATTGACATCCACCACACAATAGACCAAAATTTATTATGTTAGCAATCATGTAAAATGTGACACAACCGAAAATAGATCCATGATCACAAAGTGCAGGACCAATAAAGATTTTCTATTGATTAATATTAAATGATGCTGACATAGGAGTTGTCATTTTAGTTAGCTAATTTTATATATGGGGATTGCAACTACTTGCCTTCCTGATTTGGGTTTTTTGCATTAAACTAATCTGATGCTAAGCAAAAGATTCCTACCAGAAAAAATCGAAGTATAATCCAGAAAAAATGGTGGGATTAATTGAAAGTTTATGTTATCTTTTTGAAAGAAAACAAAGTAATCATTTAAGATCAAAGCTAGAGACAACAATGGCTGCTTAGATTTTTGTTCCAAAAAAAATGAAAACTTATTTTATTCAGATTGAAAGCTTATATTTTCACAAATACCAATGATTTTTAACTTTTCCATCGACTCCAAGTGGCTTTCTTTTTTCATGTAAAGCACTTATGAAATGTTAGGCTAAACTCATTGCTTGTTATCTATGGCGATTTCTTTCTTTTCTCATCAATCCTTGCAAGTTTTATTTTTTATACTTGACTACGTTTTGGCTTCCTATAGTAATGCCCAACCACCGTCTGGCAATGGCGCAGACTTTTCCTGCTCGAAGTCATCGACCCCATGCTCGACATATGTTGCATATTTTGCCCAGGAACCAGGTTTTTTGAACCTGGAAAGCATTTCTGATCTGTTTGGAGCCAGCCCTCAAGGGATTTCTAGAGCCAGTAACTCGGTTTCCGAGGATTCAAACTTGTTCCCAGGCCAACTATTGTTGGTACCTATAATCTGTGGTTGTACCGGGAAGCATTATTTTGCTAATATTACGTATGATGTCAAGTTTGGTGACACATACTACATAGTTTCAACCACTAATTTCGAGAATCTCACCAATTTTACAGCAGTTGAACAAATGAATCCTGGCTTAGATCCAAAACAATTAAAGCCTGGTGACAAAGTGGTGTTTCCTTTGTTCTGCAAGTGCCCCTCGGAAGCACAATTGGAGAATGGAACTAAGTATTTTATTAGCTATGTCTGGCAACCCAATGACGATATTTGGAGTGTTAGTGCCAAGTTCAATGCATCAGCACCAGATATCATTGATGAAAACAAATTGAATGATCAGCGGGATATCAGCTTTGCTGTAATTCCACCATTGATGATCCCTGTTTCAGAATTGCCGGTTCTATCTCAAACTCACCTCTCTCCTTTGAGAGGAAACAGCAAATCTAAGCATCAGCGGATCCTTATAGTTGTTATAAGCATGGCAGGCTCTTTGTTTATTTTCGGTTTAGCAGCTCTGGGAATACATGAGAGAAAGAAGATTTTTAAGCGCACTGGTTCATCTATGGAGACTGTTGGGTTGATTCCAATGAAGGAACTTACTAAAAGTGAAAGTTTCAAGCCAAAGATCAATCAAGATAAGTTACTTCCTGGAGTTTCTGGCTATTTAGGCAAGCCAATCATGTATGAAGCTGATCTGATTATGGGGGCAACCATGAACTTCAGTGACAAGTGGAGAATTGGAGGATCGGTGTATAGGGCCACCATTGATGGGAAACTGTTAGCCATAAAGAAAACAAAGGATGATATCACTGAAGAACTGAAGATTTTGCAGAAAGTAAATCATGCAAATCTGGTGAAGTTGATGGGTGTATCAGGTGATTCAGATGGCAATTGCTACTTGGTTTATGAATATGCTGAAAATGGATCATTAGATAAGTGGTTGCATCCGAAATGTTCATCTTCTTCAAGCCGTGACGCGTTCCTCACATGGAGCCAGAGGTTACAAGTAGCAATAGACGTTGCCAATGGCCTGCAATACTTGCATGAACATGCTCAACCGAACATCGTCCACAGGGATATCAGAACAAGCAATATACTTCTTGACTCCATGTTTAGGGCAAAGATTGCTAATTTCTCAGTGGCTAGAACCAGTACAAATACTGTAATGCCAAAAGTGGATGTTTTCGCTTTTGGAGTTGTTCTGTTAGAGTTGCTTTCAGGGAAAAAAGCCATGGCTGCAAAAGAAAATGGTGAGATTGTCAAGTTGTGGAAGAATCTAAGGGAAGTCTTGGAAATCGAAGAGAAAAAAGAGAAGAGTCTAAGGAACTGGATAGATCCAAACTTGGAGAGATTTTATCCCATTGATGGTGCTCTAAGCTTGGCAGTATTGGCCATGGCCTGCACTCAAGAGAACCCTCTGGCTAGGCCAAGCATGGCGGAAATCGTCTTTAGCCTTTCAGTTCTTATTCAGTCATCTTTTGAGACATCGGAAGGCTCTTGGAGGTCTTCAGGGATAGATTCAGAGTTTGCTCAAATCATCATTCCTGTCATAGCTCGTTAAGTGTTGCAGAGAGTCCATAGTTTTATTTTATGTAATAACTAATGTATAATTCTATTTTGCTTGGTTTTCAGCTTTGAAGATGTTTGGTTTTATTTTATTTTTGTGAATGTTGAAAAGCAATAGTCCTATAGTTAAACCTTAAAACGGGTTCATACAATTTATGTACACAATTTTCAGAAGAATTAAGATTGTTACCTATGTTACTCAGATTCGGAGTGAGAATTGGATACGGGTATGTTTAATTTTTTTCCTAAGTTTTTTCATATATTTGAAGGATAGTATCCCATATCCATGTATGATTATGTATTGAATATTGGTTCAGATATAGATACTTGGAATAACATAGATTGTTACCATGCTCAGTCAGCTACTTTATTCTTCTGCCAAGGGGTCAATGCTCAATTTTGTCATTCGACGTGCAAGATCCACCCGGAGGTGTTCTTTCAGGCTCTGATATTTTAAACGATCAAGTTCAGCCTCTTCATTTTCTACTTCCATAATTGTTAACGTTGCTTCCAATTATAGTACTTCCTTTTTAATCCTGCATAAAAAACACCTTTCTCTCCTGCACTTAGTTACAGCAGAATAACACCGAAGCCATCACCAAGATCTGACTATCCATTTATTTGTGTTGTATGCATGTATTTTCCCGTATCATAATCATATCTAAATCTTTGCTCATTTGTTTTATGGTCAGTAAATCTTCCATTGACAGCCGCAGATAAATCGGTACGCAAGATTGAAGCACTATTCTCCTTTATTATTGATGCAAGCTTGAAGATACAGAACATGACATGTCATGACCTTATATTTGATATTTTAGATTCAGCAGGAAAATGTTCAAAATATCTGGAAAGTGGATAGCAAATAACTGCAAGTGCAGCCATTGAAGATTTGACTTAACTCAACTCGTGATCTTACAGGCAGCTAGAAATATAGAGGGAGAAAGGTATTGGGGAGATAAGGCTATGAAATTTGCACAAAAGAAAAAATGATAAATAAATAAGAAAGCTAAAATTCACTAAAACTAACATGAGATCCATTTCGGTCACGGTAGCCATCAATAGCTCCCAGTAGATGTTTGAGACCACGACATGTTGCCTGACGAATCCCATATCGATGAAGTAGTCAGAATTCTTGACAGAGACCGCACGATTTCGTCCATAGCTGGCCGATCAGTTGGATTTTTTTTTAAGCAACTATTTATCAATTTGACCACAACTATGGCAAGTTCTGAAGGATAATTCTCTAGCATAGAACGGTCGATCAAGTGCTTCAAACCCTCCTGTCCGTCTTTCTCGTCAGGCACATTGCTTAAGGCGTCTGACAAGCTCGTATATTTGTCACCATAGAACGCGGCAGCCTCTTTTCCGGTTATCAGTTCCAGGAAGAGAACCCCAAATGCGTAAACATCAAGCTTTGTGGAAACTAAACCATTTTCCAAATATTCAGGAGCCATGTAACCCTTTGTTCCAACAATGTGCCTTGTCAAGGCGAATTGGCCCTCCCGCCCTTCTGTTGACCTCGCGAGAGAGAAGTTCGCGATCTTAGCCCTGAAATCGCCATCAAGAAGAACGTTACTGCATTTCAAGTCTTTGTGGACATGAGGAGGATTGGTGAAACTGTGAAGGTAGTTAAGCCCTGTGGCTACATCTAATGCAATCTGAATTCTTTGTTTCCAGCTTAAGTATTTTCCGCTGTTGTCGTCGTTAAAGATCCAGTCGCTCAATGCTCCATTGGCGGCGTACTCATAAACCAGATACCAGTGGCCGTCATGTATACATACTCCCGAAAGTCGAATAAGATTCGAATGGTTGACCTTGTTCAAAAGTTCTATCTCCTTCGACACATCTCCATGAACTTTCTTGACAGCAGCAAAATCGCCCTTGATTACCCCACGGTAAACTGATCCTTTAATCTGACTGCTAGGGCTGAAGTTATCTGTCGCAAGCTGCAATTCTTCGAATTTGTAGACTTTAAGGTTGAGAGATTGAGCTATGCTTGACATACTATCCAAGAAGTCCTGAGAATCTTCCTCCAACTTTTTCTTCGATGGCTTTTCACCAGAGTTGATGCTTTCCGATGTAATGATCAAATCGTTTTTCTTCCTGCTTTTCCGGAAGAACAAACAGAAAATCACCGTACTAACTACCGATATGAGAGCAGCTCCCCCAAGAACACCAGCAAGTATATAAATCCATGTTTTGTCTGAGCTTCCACCTCGGGAAGAATTTACGGGTGGAGGTGGAGGTGAAGCTGGAGGTGGAGGTGGCGGCGAAGGCAACATGATTCTAGACGGCGGATCCCGGAGGGGAACCAAAAGTGAAGTGAAGAACAAAATGGTGGAATCAGAAAGCTGATTAGCTTCAAGAATCCTCTCAGTATCTGCCCCAAACAATTCACTAATACCTGGAACAGTATCACCTTCAGCAACCGGGTAAGTCAACAGATAATTAATCCCTACATCGGTTTGATTCCTTGTGGGACAAGCACATCTAAGAGGAACCGTAATTCTTAATCCAACCGTCAAATTTGTCGACAGAATACCAGGCTGCTGGTTCTGAATAGCTTGACAGGTTGACAGAGCTTGAAAGGTGTTATTAGCAATCAAAAAATAGCCATCTCCGCTCTGTATAGTATAAGTTGTATTAACCTGATAGTAATCGCCCGAACACGAGCAGTTGACAGGAACTATAACCATCTGGTTCGTTTCGAACGTTTCGGTCTCGGAGACCTCGTTAATCTCAGCAATTTGAGATGGATCAGAAGCCAAGAGATTGGCGATCGATGTAACATTGTTAAACAAAGGTTGGGATCTGAAAACGAGGTAACTTTGGCAACTCCTGTTCAAGCCATTACAGTCGTATCCAAGAACAGAATCTGAAGTGTCTGGATTTGTACAATCCGTTGTCTTTCTTCCAGCATAAGGCTGCTGAGCTTGAATCAAGGAAGCACAACAAAATAAGCAGAGGGTTAAAAGAGAAACGAAAGGGAAAGAACCCATTGAGAATTTAGGTTAAGTTATGCCAAAAAATGTGTTCTTGATGGGTGAATTATATTGTTTCTGGCAAAATGTGGAAACTGAAGAATGGTCTAAAGGCTGCAAGTTGAATTTGTAATAGCACATGTATTCTTTAGGTTGTTTTGTCATTTCCAAGCTTGAAACTTTGAAATCAGTCTTCAGAGACGTAACATCTAAATAAAAATATAATATGTAATTCACAAAGTTGACTTTTGGCTGGATGCATTTAAGAGACAAATTCTGGATAATACTATCTGTAAATAACGCACCGATTAAAAACAAAAATTGATTTGAATTCAACAATCCATCCAAGGTTTTGACTAAATCTCTCTCTTATTGTCTGTTGCAATTTGCAAGCAAACTATGACAACTTTATTGCGGTGGCTGCTGGTTGGTCGAATAAGACGGTCAAAGCCGCCAGGAAGTTTTACTTTTCAAACCATAATGCAGGGATCCCAATTTGCCCATATCCATCGAAAGGCAAACGAAGCATGGAGGCTCCTAATGCGATCATGACCGAGTTTAAAGACATCTTTTTCTCGTTATTTTATATATAAAAAATTTAATTATTTCGTTCTTATATACTTATATTAAAGATATTATCTCTTTTAAACAATCATAAATCTGGTAAAACTTTGTCAGCCAAAGATGTACCTATCTTGATAAAGACCTCTCCTTTAAAAAAGTGAGAAGGATAAATATCCTAAAACCCAAGCATCTTACCAAATCAGACTTGATTCAATTAAAGTAAATGATTAAGTTTTTGACCCAGTGAATGATCCAAGTTTCTCCCCGCCGAGGTGTGCCATAAATATTATCTTAATGAAGAAAAAACCTCAACCAAGAAAACATTTCGATCTGTCGATAATGCCCGTGATGAAGTTTTTGCAAATTTTAGTGTATAATATCTTATTTTGGTTATCCATGAGTAAAACTTGCTACTCTGCTTCAAGAATCCCATCTTTTCTTCTTTAGGAAAAATATTCTTATTTCTGTTTTCTTCTAGCAAGGATATCTATAGAACAAGCATATATTACTGCCAATGTTGCTTCGACTCTTTATTTTTTTTTTTCAAGTACCCAAATCCAACTTTCATGTCCGACACGTTTTTGGACATAGGTATAAGAATACGACCCTTCAAGGACCTTTCAAATACATGAAAAAACTTGAAAAAAAAAATTGATCAGAACCGTGTCGGACACGTATCCGTATCCGACACTCACAATGGAGTCCGAGTAAGCAGAGCTTGTCCAGAAAAGTAGCTGAAACTCTCCAAGCAATTGGTTGAAAAAGTTCTCATTCTCATTCTGAAATCTACTAGATTAAGAAAGCTCAAGATAAAGTAACAAGAACGTTCTCCCAATCATACTTTTCAACGCTTTTAAGTAGCAAGATACAATATTGTAAAGAAGAACAAGCAAGCTATACCAAAGCAATAACCAAAGCAAAAACAACTACATTGACAATTCTCTAAACCTCCGATTCCACGGATTTCGCTTATGATAAGTAACATCGCAATTATCAGACACAAGATGCCCGGAACAATATCATCTCGTAATCTATACGACAACCAATCAGGCGTAACGACAAATAGGATGAAACGTGAAACTGTTGCATACGACCAACAAAAATCATTATCAGAAGGGAGATGCAAAACAGTCAAACAACCAACCGATTCGTTAAAATCTTGTTTCTAACCTGGAAAAGTTTGAGGAAAAAACAAGTTTGAAGCAACAGCAAGAAATGCAACCCAGCAACCAAATTGCCCTCTGCATCATTATGTGACAAATTTTAGTAAAATATAACCTATAAAACAGATATGAATCAACCGAGATAAATGCTGAATATTCACCAAGCACCTTAAGAGTTTGAAGAGTATGGTCGGCAAACTAATGAAGAGATATAATACTAGAAGGTTAGTCTGCATGTGAGATCTCCGTCCTGTTCGGTTCATGAGTAATAAAAATCTGTAGGGAAAGCAAATGATACACAAAAAAATTGCTTGAGTAAGGGAACAGCTTAACCAGACATGATCATATAAACGGCTCATTGATTGAACCTAAGCCTTCTTATGACAAACAGAAATTATGAAGATGTCATTCAAATATGTATAGCACATACTACTTCTTTCTTGTCCAAAAGCATGTTCAAGGCATGCATGACAATAAGTATATATGAAGGCAACAGATCTAACAACGATTTCCGGGAGTGTTTAGAAATTGTTTAGTCCTTCTCCAATATGTACAATGTCTATTTTCATGTTTGTTTATATTATAATTCTCAAGGTTTAGTTTATGTATGCGTAGCACATACTACTTTCTTATCCAAGCATGTTCAAGGCAAGCATGACGATAAGTACAGTGTATTTTTTTCTTTTTTATGTTATACTAATCCTGGTTTAGTTTGTTTGAGCATTTCTAAATTTTCTAAAGTCAAAATGGACCTTAACGAATGTCCTAATCTTTCTTTTCTGTTTATTTTGTTTTATATCATATTTGATTCTGATGCTAAACCCTTTCCGACTGTTTCAGCATCCCCAAAGCCTTCAAAACTTAACCTTCTGTCTTGTTTCAATTTTAAACCCCAAAGCATCCTCAAATAAACCCTATGCTATACGTCCTATGCAGGTATACAAAATTTTTTCAAAATTTTTTTCATATATTTAGAGGATCAAACTCTATATTCAATCTAAATATTTATTGGACATAAATATCAAATACAAATACTTTAAAAAAGTGAAGAGTCCGTGTAATATAAGCAACCACAGCACCCCACTCCGCATCAATAGATTGCCGGCATTTCTGGTTAAGGAATAAGGAGAATATCACTAAAATTTACGCTACTTTGATCCCTTAAACTTATGTCAAATATGAATATGTGTCTCAACACAAAGGCATACCCAATTTTCTTTATATATTTTTTAATAAACATGTCCATATATAGCTTGGAAAAAATAAAAAAATCGCGGCTAAAATAGTTTGATTCATTCAAAGTTACCATCAGCTCTACCGATTTATCTACATAACCATTCGTCTTTGACATTAAAAAGGAACCAAAAACGCGTTTTAATGTAACATTAGAGAAAAATAACTCATCTTTACTCAATAATACAACCAAAATCAACATCTTTGAACCATTCTAGGGCTAAAAAAAGTAACTTTGTCAACCCCATTAATTAACCAGAATAAAGGGAGATAATC
This sequence comes from Adansonia rubrostipa, assembly GCA_038381775.1. NCBI lineage: Eukaryota > Viridiplantae > Streptophyta > Magnoliopsida > Malvales > Malvaceae > Adansonia > Adansonia rubrostipa. The sequence goes on along the minus strand of JBBYHM010000005.1, from coordinate 4,033,522 downwards.
AATGCAATAATATGGAAAGAAAAGTCTAATTAAGAAAGCAAGAACTGGGTTGGACTCACAAAGCAAAAATGGTGCTACCCCATTGAAAAGCGGATCGAGCCTGAGTAGATCCAAGATCCGAATTTGCAAAACTAGAAGAGTTCACTTTCATCTCCATCTCTGCCATTTCTAAAGTAACCATTTTTTATTTTGTTTTCTTAGTGTTTGTCAAAACTTCTAAAAGAAGTTTCGATTAAAAACTCCGTATCTTGTCATTCCACTCGGCTTTGGAAATACGTTGATGGCTTTTGTCGCCCGTCGGTTCTACGGGTCGGGGAGATCCAGAATCCGAAGCGTCTGTCGACCCGGAAAAGTTCGTACAACATGTGCTACGTGGCAGATATGTAGCCCTTGGATGTTTGATATCCCAGGTTCTTGGATATAGCTCCTATTCCTCGTACAGTCGAATTGAATTCTCAAATCTTCGTTGAAAAAAAAAAAAAAACTTGCTTTACACTTTTCCCAGAAGAAATGAAAATTCATTTCAAAGCTTCGTAGTAAAGGAAGCTGATGAAGTACCACTAGTCGAAAAAGAAAAGGAAGCTCCAAATTCCACAACTATGGGTAGCCCACAGCATCAACAAAGGAAATTAAAGATAGATTAAAAAATGTGGATTGAGGTTTTAATCATAATTTTTTATTTAGTTTGTAATATATTTATTAATATTATTTATATTTATAAAATTTATTTATAAATTATTAAAATTAAATTAAAGTTAAACTTATAAATGATGTTTGAAATTGTATTGAATAATAATTAATTAAAAAAAAGAAAGTTGGGTCATAACAGTTCATGCAGTAATTTTCTCGATGGGTGTTTGTTTGCATCGTTCTTTTCACGTTATACGCATGGAGTCAAAGACAAGAATGACAAAAGAAGAAGAATTCATTTTTAATGGTGAGATCATAGGGGATTAGATATTTGTAATTTTTAAATATTTGTATTTAAATTCACTTATTATCCAAATATTAGTCTATGTATTGATCATCAACAAGAACAGGCCATAGAACCCTTTGTAGATCACTTTCATTTGGATCACATTCAAAATGTAATACAATTATGTCAGCCAGAGTCCTACAATATGATGTGATCAGAAGCAAACAGATTGAACCTGTGGACTAATTAAATACTTCTAGCCACACTGTCATGTATGTTCCCAGTAATCTTTCCATTTGAAACATTTCCTAGCCATTCTTTGATCAAAGCCCTTCCCAATCAAATCATCATTACACCATGCCTGGCAGCTTTCCTTCAAAACGAGTCTGCTAGTAAAACCAGGGATCAAATTATCGCGATCAATTGCAGTCAATATTGACGAATAAATGAGCTGAAACAGTAAAATAACAGCCGTATCGTCACCTTAAGATACCACATCCCTTGCAAATAGGAGGTCACAAATCTTCTCTTCTATAGGAATGTATTCACGGAAATAAGCATCCTTCTGCAGGCTTTTCTTTTCCTTCCTATAGATTTCAGCATTTGAGACTCTACCGAGTTTCTCAAGACCAGCAAATAGAACAAAATATGTGCCTAGAGAAGGATAAATCCCTTTCCTTCGCATGTTTTTGTATATTTTAAGGCCTTTATCAGCAGTCCCAGCAGCAAAGTAGACACTAATCAAAGCAGTGTAGGTAGCAACACATTTCTGATCATCAGGCAGTAAATCGAAAACCTTTGCGGCACAAGTGGGTCTTCTAGCATGTCCAAGCCGATATATTAGGAGCGAACCTAGATAAACTCCGAGAGAATGTCCGGCTCTAATCATTTCCGTGACAATCTCCACTATATCAGTAAACATGTTTGATCTTATTAAACTGCCTATCAAAGCAAGATATGTTGTTCTCTCAAGATTTATACCTGTTTTCACACTGTATTTGAAAGCCAATAAAGCACCATCCAGCCTACAATTATTACAGTTTATATGAATGATGGCAGACATCAATTCCAAGTCCAACTGCAAATTCTTATTCATCGATTCGGTAAGTAAACTGTCAATGGCAAGAAGATTTTGCTTTTTCAAAAGAACCCACACCAGTCCTCTGTCTAAACTCAAAGGAGCTTCAGAATCATTTCCCTTATACTCAACTATTCTTTTGTTGCCAATGCATTCAACAGAGATATGAGGATGAACTTGCCTGAGAAGGACATCGCTCACACCAGAAGCTTTAAAAGTTTCAAGAGCTAATAGAAATATAGGGTATCGAAGGACAACATAATTTTCTTTCATGTACTGAAGGATTTGGAAAATTGCCCGTGTCTCCCCTGCTTTGCAGCATTTCTCAACCAAAATATTGCATGCGGCTTTATCAGGCTTAACTCCAGCTTCTTGCATTTTGTTGAAAATCTCAAGGCCTTCTTCATACTTACCTGGATCCACCGGAAAAGAATAAACATCTTCCTTGTAAGCATGATAATCCAGGAAAGACAAATTCAGATATAAGCTTTCACAGTAACTGTACTTTTGTAACCAATTAAAAAAAAAAAACGTAAAATAAACAGGATTAAGAGCCCATGAATGCAACTCATCACACTGTTTGGAAGTTTAATATAATGCTAAAGTTTTCAAGAGTTTTAGATAATCTGAGTTTTTCAACCAATAGCATGCACTGATACGTGAACTGACATAACACAAAGAGTCAAGAAAATGACATCAAGCTAAGTTTTGTTGAACTAGGAGGATGGTTATATGGAGTAGGTCCATTTTTACAGTTTCCAACCATGTTCTGTTCGGTTCTCCTCCCCTCTCTTGACATAGGTATTTTTCATTAACTCAAAATCTCTCACATGAGCCAAAGAGAGTATTGAAAACAGAACATCCGTTCCTTAATGATTAAAAAATACAAGGCCATGATATTAGCGTGCGGATATACCCGAACAATCCGAGTTTATATTTGATGCATTTGCAACATGAAATTCTGTACATAATCAATTAAATTACAACATGCCACCTCATCGCAGCCTAAAAATAATTTTGATGAAGTAGCATCAAATTATAAACTCTAATAATGTAAATCCAAAACCAATGGGCAGTTGTACATCTCACTCAGACAATTCAACAAACAGGAAAACAGCAATACCCAAACAACTCATGTATCTACTTACCAGCCCCGAAAAGATACTCCATCAAGACAGTGTAAGTATGACAAGTAGGAGAAATCGCAGACTGAAGCATCTCCTTATACACATCAATACCTTCCTTAACTCTCTCATTATCAAACAAAACTTTCATATAAGCTGTATATGAAACAACAGTGGGGAAACATCCTTTTCCTCTCATTTCCTTCCACGCTTCCATTGCCCCAGCAACATCTCCACTCTTTGAAAGCCAATGCAAAATCGAAGTATAAGTAACAGCGTCGATTTTTAAGCCCTTTTCTTGCATTTGCTGAAACAAATACTTCATCGATGATACCCTCCCAGCTTCTCCAAAAATGTCAAGCATTGTTGTGTAAGTGAACTGGTCATGCTTAAAGCCTATAACTTGACCAACCCAGTTGAAAAAAAGCCATGCTTTTTCCATTGGTGGGTGGGTTTTGAGGACTTGGTTGACTGTAAAAGAGTCCCATTTGACCGGTAGCTGTTTCAGTTGGGTTTCAGCCGAGTCCCAGGTTGTGTATTTAAGGATTTTGTAAATGTTCGAGACTGTGTCTCTCATGTAAACTTTTGGCTCAACATCGAGTGATTTTATTGGATTTTTTAAGGTTTTGGTAGATTTACATTTGGTGGGTGTTCTGGGTTTGTTTTGATGAAGGGAATGTAAACATTTGATGCGATGATTCCAATGTCTGAATCTTGCTGCAAGTCCATGGAGATAATTAATTCTCAACATGAATGGAGACCAGAGCTTTTTCATAGATAACCTTCAGCCTTTTAAATTCCAATGACTTTAAATAAATGAATAAAACCATGAAGGGCCTTAAACAGTAACGACTCAGGGGCCGAGAGGAATTGACAGGGTAGGGGAAGAGCTTGGGAGACTGCTGCTGCACTTAAATTTGGAAAGTGCTGCGCCAATACAAAATATTGAAAATTTTGAGTAAGTAAAAAAGTTTCATTTTTTTTTTAAATAATAAAAATTAGATTGAAGGTTAAATTGATTAAATATTTAATTTTTAATTTAATTGATTAATATGATCAGTTTAATAATTTTTATTTTAAAATATTAAATAAAAATTATAATTAATAAAAAATATATATTTAATTTAATAGTATAATATTTAGTTTAAAACAAAAAATTTAAAATTTAAATTTCATTAATTTTAAAGTAAAAATTTTTAAAAATAATAAATAAAAATATAAAATTAACTTTTTTATTATTTAATTTAATTTTTAATTGATTGAATCAATTTTGTATCAATCAATTAGTTTTGATTCAACGAATCAATTCAATATAATTTTTAATCAATAGTTTTTTAATACATAAAAAAGTCACGATACGAGAACAGGGGAAAAGGAAATCTTAGAACTGCTAGGTTACAAAGAGTTTCATTCATTAATGGAAGTTAGATGCAATCAAAACCAGACTTGGGGCAATACCCAGTCTGATAATATTTAAGAATTCGAAAATTTAAATTACGATTGCGAATATATATTTTTTTTGTAACATTATTACTAACGTAACGAATATTATCAGTGGCGTTGCACGGGCAAGTGGCATCAGAGAAAGTTTAAAGTTCTTGAAGATGCTGATCCACTAACCAACAAAAATACCATATTGAACATAAATATCATTAACATCACACTCAAAGATTGAGAAAGAAAGTTTGGAAGTGATTGAGCAATCTATATAGACTCATGTTATTCAGACTTTGTCGAGCGTGTCGAATATATGTGTATATATATATAATATAGATATATTTAATTTTTTTATATATTTAAAAATTAAAAAATATTATATTTTTATATTTATATTCAAATATATATCGAATATAAATATTTAAAAATAAAAAATACTTGTAGGCAATAATAAAATTTGAACTTCACTGGAGCTGGATTCTTCAGTTTTCAACCACTTTACGTACAAAATATAAGCAAACAAGATTCACAAACTTCATTTTGATTTTCCATTGATTTCCTTAAAGATTCCATTTTAACTGACATAGATCATGTCCCTGCTTAGATTTCTCCCAGTGGTGAATATTTATTATCGTATGCAAACAAGCCAGAAATTTCCAATACCAGGTAAAATAAATTTCTCAAAATCATCTTTCTGTAAGGTAATCTGAATATAACATTAGAGCAGAACCAGTTACAAATAGATCGGAAAAGATTTGCAATGGCAGTGTCATAGCAGGCAATTTGTCACAGGATGCGCATTAAACCTCCCCTTCATAAACTACAATCTGTAGTTTCATCCATAATTCGTGATTGACGATATTACTCAGACTCGAGTACGAGTATTAAATATAAATTCTTGTTCTTAGATGCTCATATTTCAATATCAATATTTAAATATGTATCGAACATAACTCTAAAAATAAAGATCGAAGAAAAATGAAGAGTCAGACCATCGTATAAGAGGGAAGTGACAAAAAATTCACAACCAAGCACTACAGAACAACAATTGAATTCTCAAAAGTCGCCAACATTGCAGAAAAGACAAGCTTGTAACGAGAAAAATATTGGGATGAGCATGAATTTATTGATGACATAGAAGTCACCAGATTTATCATTGCACCAAGATGACATATGAACTGATTGGATTTATATAATTTACAAAACAAAAAAATCTCCAATTTCGAAAGACCCATTCCTTGCAACTGTTCTTTATAGAGATCACCATACACGCATGAGAACCCATAACACAACAAAGAAGCTGCAAATCAAGGCCTTTTTTAAAAAAGAAATGTAACCCTAAATCATCAAGATTATGAAATTATACAACAACAAAACAAAAGTTAGTTTTGCCTGTAAGCAATATAATTAGCCAAAGCAATCAAAGGAACAGCTTTGTAGGGATCAAATCCTTGGAGCAACTCTAATGCATCACTCTTCAACTTCTCTGCAAACTCCCTTGACTTCTGGATTCCAATCAACTTTGGGTAAGTCACTTTATCAGCCACCAAATCTTTTCCAGCGGTCTTCCCTAATTCCCTTGATGACTTTGTGACGTCAAGGATGTCATCCACAACCTGAAACAAAAGCCCAATGTACCTTGCAAATTTCCTCAACTTTTCGACATCTTCATCACATCCACCTCCAAGAATTGCCCCCAAAACCACTGCTGCTTCAAGCAAAGCAGCAGTTTTGTGAACATGGATGAATTCTAAATGATCCAGTCCCACATCAGTTAGTCCTTCACTGTTTATATCCACAACTTGACCAGCCACTAACCCTTCAGCCCCAATGGCTTTAGCTAATTCCCCAATTGCTCTAACAATCCTACAAGGCGTGACACCAACTGTGGAAACAGCTATATGTTCAAAAGCAAAAGCTAAAAGAGCATCCCCTGCTAAGATAGCGATATCCTCACCGAAAACTTTGTGATTTGTTGGTTTTCCTCTACGAAGATCGTCGTTGTCCATGCAAGGAAGGTCATCGTGGATTAAAGACATGGTGTGAATCATTTCAATAGCACAAGCTGCTGGCATAGCCATGGATTCTTGGCCACCAACAAGTTCACAGGCAGCTAAACAAAGCGCTGGACGGACCCTTTTGCCACCCGCTAAAAGAGAGTAACGCATTGCCTCATGGATTTTAACAGGGTCACGGATTGAAACAGCTGACTCCAGGGCTTGGTTAACTGCACTGGCTTTTTGAACCATGTAGGATTTGAAATCAAAGCTTGGTTTTTGAGGGTGTTGTTCTTCTTCCTTGACAGTGTCTTCTTCGGTGAGGACTGAGGAAATTGAAGGAAGAGATGCAAAACTACGTGTTTTTGGGGTTGAAGATGACAGATTCATGAGGGGATTGAATGGAAGAGATCTGGGTAAAAGAAAGGATTTGGATCTGGAAGCTTGGTTGAAAATGGAACAAGATTGAACCCAAGAACCCAGATTCACTAAAGCCATTTTCTTGGAATTTTCTTTTATACAGAATCAAAAATAAAAAGCCCCAGTGAAAATGAAACTGGTTTTTGAGGGTCAGCTAAAAATACCAACAAATTCTTTGTAATGGAAGCTCAACTTTCAAAGCTCAAAACTGGTTATGAAGTCATGCAATGGAGGATTTATGTCAAAAATGTTCAAACTATTATAAAAAGAAAGTTGCAGAGATCTGGAAAGGAAAGATTCGGGTGAAAACTGGAAATAAAAAGGAAAAAGGAAAGAGATTGAAGGCTTAAAAAAAATCAAAGGAAATGGATGAGCATTATATGGAAAATGGGAAAAGAGAAGCCGACAGAAGTAGAAAGATAGGATTTTGGTATTAAACATTGGCATCTTTTGCAGCCACCCACCATAGATACCGCTAGTTCTATCCCTTGCAACTCGTGCAATCGATACAACAAGGTTCGGTATTAGTTACATCGATCAATACATAGTAATTTTAAAACAAATGAAATGAAATGATGTGATGTTAAACAAAGACATAATTTTAGTATAGGATTGTTTTTAATTTTGTACAAAAAGTTCGGTATTAATTATATTAATCAATACATATTAATTTTAAAATAAATAAAATAATATTTAATATTAATATTATATTATTTTTA
>JBBYHM010000005.1:3907500-3924307 GCA_038381775.1 Adansonia rubrostipa | reverse complement strand
TATGCATCAAACCTATTTACATTCAACACGTCTAGAATGCACCATCTTTGATTCTTATTTCCCTTTTTTTTCAGAACCAACGGTCATTATTTGCCTACTATATTGATCATTTGTGTATGATATACATTTAGATTGAATATAAAGACATGGTATTCGAAAAATATTAAAAATAAAATGTTTTGTTGGATAGATACTAGTAACTAGTTTGTGATACTCTGGTAAGATAGGTATAAAGTACGGAAAAAATGCTGTTTTCTAAGGGCAATAGCTCCCACTGCAGACTTTATTTATGTATTATTCTAAATCGGCAGAATTATTCAGGAAGCTAAATACATACACTTTAGCAATGGACAGATACTAGGATTTGAACAAATAGTCTAATCATGGACATAAAATGTCCAAAATTTTGTCTTCTAACGAAGTTCAGAGAGTGAGGATTTTAGCATTAATTTAGGAAAGAATTCCTGCCCGAGGCACTCAAATTACATGGCTGCTTCAAGCCAGAAAACCGGGCCACAGTTTGAACAGACTTGCTAAAATTTCCCCTGAGTTTTCGTTTATTTCCCTGGAAAAATGTTAAGGTGTTCCAATCTGTGTAGTTCATATGCTCCAAAGTGCAATGCCTATGCTGTAGCTTATTACAAAAAAAAAAAAAAAATACATAATCTGTGTTTCAGAATTCAGCTTTTTTTAAGCAAGCTAAAAGTTCATACAGTCCAATATTAGGCAATGATTATGTTGCTTTTACTTTTTATTTTTTAAATATTTATATTTAATATATATTTAAATAAAAATATAAAAATATAATTTTTTAAAAAAATTTTAAATACATAAAAATATTTAAAAAATTAAATATATTTATATTAAATAAATATGTAATATTTATTTTGATTTCAAGTAATTTGAAAAAAAAAAAAAACTAATGAGATTAGTCATAAAGGCCCCAAACAGATGCACTAAATAATTCAGATAATCAACCAATGGTTATTCATTTATATGCATGCCTGGAGAGCGCTCTCTCTCTCTCTCTCTCTCTTTTTCCAAGACGACCTGCACACTTTAGAAAAGTAGAATAAGGTTAGAACTCAAAAGGGTCTTTAATTTTTTTTAATATACATATATACATATATACATGTAAACACATATATATAGTTTTTTTCAGTTTGAAAACTACTGGATCTGCGTACGTTGTTCCAATATTTGTCGTTGTCTGCATTGATGGCAGACAGGTAGAATTAGCTATCTACAGAAATAAAGGGTTCTTAAGCAAAATTCAAGTATTTAACATGCTTTGTTTGATCCATTTTAATAATTTTTAATTTCATCATTTTTTCTAGTTTATATTGGTAACTGCAACCATCGCTTGCCAAATTCATCATGCTTCAATTGAATTTCCAGAGATGGGAAAGAAAAGGCTAATTATCTTTCTTAAGATCTTTGGTAAGAACCCAACTTCGGTAACTTTGCTTGCCTGAATCAAAATCATGATGGACAAACAGCATATTTGTTCTTAATTCATCTTGTCATAATGCTGGGAAACAAGCCATAATCATAAGGCTTTAGTGTGACATTATGACATATATTATGCAGATATACGTCCTATATAAGTATATTCAATTTATTTTATATTTTTTTATATATTTAAAAAATCATATTCATATGTTTATGTTCAAAATATGTTTCGGATATAGACGTTCAATATAAATACCTAAAGCAAAATAAAAAATCAAACTAACGTAAATATATGTAGATATATAATCTAAATCCAGATCAATGTCATACTTGGAAAGTGAGGAAGTGTAGACCATTTTAAAAAAAAAAAACATTGGAATCATCTTACACTCGCACCCCTCAGATCCTTTTGCTGATAGGAAAAGTAATGGTACGTATATTCTTTAATCATGCTTCCCACAAACACAATAAAATTGGTAAATTCATATATGGTAGTCTCCTGTAAAACAATCTAGTTTTTAATCTGCTTTATACTTTAGTGCCAACCAACAAATGTTAAGCATATCACCAATGGAAATTGATGTGCCAATATTATGATTTTTGATCCGGTGCCATCCTTATTTATGTCGGGTATTTACTTATTGATTGCGCTAGTCTCAGTAGATAATTGTATCTTTCATTTCGCAGACAATCCTTATTGTTGCCTGTTTTTCCTGCTAGAGTGACCTTCCCACACAACTTTTAATGTCTGTTTATCGACACAACTACACTAATCTTTATAATAGCAGAGATAATAGCGGAGATAATTTGATACTATAATATGTTATTTTATGATTTTAATTTTTTTAATTATTGATATTAATAATTAATTATTTGTAATATGATTAAAAATATATTCGTGATTATAATTTAAATATATAATTAATAGACTATGAACCTCTCCAAATTCTGATGTCGTCAACTAAATGTCTCAACTTCCTACACCACTGTTTGGAGAAAATCTAATGCAATTAATGGTAGGGAAAATCGGTTGAATCTGGCGGAGAACACTTTCGTCAAAGGCTATTATTAATTATTGGCACGCAAATCAACATTCAAGCTGAGTTAAAAGCCTTTTAGAAACCTAATTTCTTAAGTTTCCTCCATTTAAACCGTTGCAAATAATGGTACCAATAATTTAAGACGCACAAACAAAATCAAACTGAAAGCCACTCTTTTGTTTTGGGTCATAAGAATTCTCTCTCTTTCCTTTCAGTTGCTCTCCCGAGGATTAGACATGTTAGAAGAAAAGAAAACCTGGCAATTTCATTTTTCTCCGCGTAATATAAAAAAATTAAAAATATAATATAATATAATATAATATAATATTTTATAATATGATGTAAATATATAAATTTATTTCAATTTCAAATACAGAGCCAAAAAGGAAATTAAAAAGTAGTAGAAACTTTATTTTCAAACAAAAATATATGAGAAAGAAAAAAAGGAAAAAAAACCTCGAAAACGCAGATATTTATTGGTGGATGCACGTCACCGTTCAGCATCCTATCCAATAAAAACACAACACGTAATCAATACATTTGGGACAAAAGCTGGCCCAAGGCTGCCTGCTAGCTTTGGTCGGCTCTTTCCGATTTTTTTTTTTAACTAGCCTTTGCTTAGAAAGCATGTCTTGTCCCAAACATTTTGTCATAATTGTCAATGGTTACTTTAGTCTTTTGCTATTCTTTTTTTTTTTTACAGTTTTAAAATAAGAGATTAGTATTAAAATTTCAACTCAAATATCTTTAAATTTTTTTTAAAAAAAATCAACTCAAATGTTACTTTTTAATAACCCAAATATTATTTATTTATATTTAATGTATTAATAATATATATTAATAAATTAATTATATTATATATTTTTAAAATAAAATTAATTTTATTTATTTTTAAAATTTTTTAATAAAATAATATTATTTGTTTTTTATATATTATAAGTATATCAAATACAAATTTTTAATACGCATATATCTTTTACAAAATTAAAAAAAAGCGTAAATAATTTATAATTATTTTGAAAAAAATAAATAAACGTCTCTAAAAATTTTAAGATTAAAAATTTATCTCTAATAATCATTATCTAAATTTATATTTTTAAAAAATTTTAAAAATAATATTTATTCATAATAATATTACATTAGGAATAACATTTCTTTCCAACATCGTTAATTTCCAAAGAAGGTTTTTTTCTATTTTCTTCTTATCTTATTAGCCCTTGTTGTATAGTTTTGCCATTTTGGTTGGGTTGCTTTCTTTAAGCTTAATTCCTTGATTTAAAGTTAGTCCATGCTTCCTAGTTTGAGTCTCGAGGTAAATGTGATTACCATATTAATTTATGTACCTTAATTTTAATGATCATTGGGTTAATTTTCTTTGAGAAAGATTATTGACACTTAATTGCTAAGAATCTAATATAGGGAAAAAAATTGAATTGCTCTTTTATCTAGAAGAAAAAGATACATTGCCTTGACCAAATTGGAGAAATTGATAGCAATTTTATTATCATAATTGTATCTACAATGACAATATCAAACTTAGTTTTTCAGTTTTAAATCTATTTAAAATTTTATAGATATTGTTATCGAATTATTTTTATTGCATTAATAATTCATATAGAATTTAAAACTTAATTAGTTCATTAGTATTTCTTAAGAGGTGAGGTGATATTTTACAGGTTTAAAGTTCGAATTTTATCATTTACAGCTCTTTTCTTATCTTCACGTTCGATATTCTTTGTCTAAAAAATATAAATAATATAACATGAATATTGATTAAATTTTTAAAAATTACGAATTTGATAATTTTAAATGTATAATATTTTATTCAAATGAATTAAATTGATAAAAGTTGACGATTAAATAGTAAATTATGAGTTGAAAAAAAAGTTTTATAAGTAGCAATTAATGATTTTTTTTTTTTTGCTCTTTTTCCAATAAAAAGAGGAAACTAATGAATTGAGTATAATATAGGAAAAAGATCAAAACATGGAGCTCTACAAATTCAAAATTTTGGTTTTTATGGGGTCAATTTCGTAATAAACAAATAAAATAAAAAGGATGAGCGGGAAATAAATAAAATAAGCGGCCGGGGGGGGGGGGGGAGGAGGAGTGGTGGTGGTGTGGTGATCAACCAAGACGAGCGGCGGCAGCAATCAACGCGGTGGCCAGATAACGTAAATTAGTCAAAAAGAGACGGGGCCAAATTCTTACCAAAAAAGAAAACGGAAAGTAAAAAACATAAAGAGAAAAAGAAAAACAAGAACGGAAAGATCGCAATGTCCTAGGCCTTCACGATCTTGTTCTGTCTGAATTTAATAATTTTAAGCATATTACATAAATATAATATATTAAAATTATTAAAATATAATGTAATATAAATATAAATTACTATCATCGTATATAATTCAAAAAAGTGAAAAATCTGACTCTTTATAATCTAAAGGGTAGTCCTCGTAAATTCAGTCAGCTTTTCTTTTTCCGTAATTTACGAAAGTTGTACCGTTATAAATACAAGAATTTGCAACGTATAATTGAAAGGAATTAAATCCAGAAAAAAGGAAAAAATAATTGATAAATCTTTTGAATCTAGAAAAGAGAGAAAGGTTCAAAAAAAAAAAAAAAAGGAAAGAAAAGGAAGTAGATAAAGAAAACAAGAAAGAAACCATGGAAGCTTTCTGCTATCATTCAATGTTTTACTGAACTCACCGCCACCCTTTTTTCTTCTTCCATTTTCGTTCCTTTAGTCGTATCCCTTCAAGCACCCCTTTGTTCTTACCCTCTTCTCTTCAGGTACTCCAATTTTTTTTTAAAAAAAAAAGCTTTTAGCTTTTGCTTTTTTTTTTTTTCTGGGTTGTTTTTAGTTTCTGAGTTTATTTCTTTTGTGTTTGGTTTTTAAGGAAATGGAATGCATTGAGGCAGCTTTGAAGACCGGTTTTAGGAAGGAGATGGCGTCGAAATCGAGCCCCCAAGCTTTCTTTGAAGATGTTTTGGTTGTTAATGGGCAAAATGGTGTTTCTTCTGATGATTTTTCTGTTGATGACCTGCTTGATTTCAGTAACGAAGAAGCTCTCCTTGAACAACAACATGAAGATGATGTAGGAGACGAAGAACAAGAAGTACCAGTTTCTTTTTCTTCTTCTTCGCCTAAGAGACAAAAGCTAAGCCAAGAGCGACATTTTTCGAACGACACTAGCAACTTTGATTACAGTTCCTTATCCGCCGACGAGCTTGCCGTTCCGGTACTTTGAAAAAAAAAAGCCCTTTTCTTTTTAAGGAATTTTCGTTTTTGCTATTTTTGAATGGTGAAAACGGGTGCCATTTTTACAGGCGGATGATGTTGCGAACCTTGAATGGCTGTCTCATTTCGTTGAGGATTCCTTCTCGGAACACTCTCCGGCAGCGTACCCCACCGGAACGTCAACGGAAAAGCCAGAGTTACCGGAGAAGAAATTGCCGGAAACGGAAAAAACAGAGACGACGGCATGTTTTAAAACTCCTGTTCCAGCCAGAGCTAGAAGCAAGCGCAGTCGAACCGGCGGTCGAGTTTGGTCCCTTGTCGCTTCCTCTTCTCTTACAGAATCCTCTTCAAGTTCCAGTTCGTCGTCTTCCTCTAGCCATTCAAGCCCTTGGTTCCTTTGCTCGAACAGCGGTTCAGGTTCAACCTTTGAACCATCTGAACCGTTTTCAGTGGAGAAGAAGCATAAGAAGCGGCTGGCAACCGGCTCAACCGCATGGAATGGAACCCAGCCAACGCGCAGCTGTAGCCATTGCGGAGTTACAAAGACGCCACAATGGAGAGCCGGTCCAAGGGGGGCTAAGACCTTGTGTAACGCTTGCGGAGTGAGGTTTAAGTCGGGCCGGCTTTTACCCGAGTATAGACCAGCTTGTAGCCCGACATTTTCGAGCGAGTTACACTCGAATCATCATCGGAAAGTGCTAGAGATGCGACGCAAGAAAGAAACTTTGGGTCAGGCCGAACCCGGTTCAGCTCCTCAGGCTGTTCCCAGTTTTGGATAGCATTAGACCAAAAAAAAAAAAAAAGGGTAAATACTAGTGATGGAACAGGTTGATTGTGCCCGGTTGAAACGGCCCGAGTTAGTTTCTGTTAGAGTTGTACATTAGTTTCAAAAATTTTCAAGGTGGATGCGGTAGGAATCGCAGGGTTGTAATTCATTCAGGGAGGATTTTAATTGTATCTTTGTTTTATTATTTTTTCCAATTCTTTTTTACCCTCAAATCATTTTGAATTTAATTTTTTTTTACATTTTTTTTTCCATTTGATGAAAATAAGGTTTGAGATTGAAATCATTCAACCATTTTTAAGGAATTGGCATTGGAAAGCAAAAACATTTTGAATGGTAAGCAACGGAAAATACCAATGAAGTCTCTAACTTGTGAATAGAGAAAAATGTAAACTAAGGTAGTAACTTGAGAATAAAAAAAAGAAATGTAGATTAGATTTATCGAATTACGTCTTTTTTATGAGATTCCAAGTATGACACGAATAATTAATTTGAAATGATTTGAATTTAAAATAATTAAATTTGATAAATTTGAATGTTATAATTAATCGATCTAAAACTAATTAATTTGATTATTAAATCTGATTGATCTGAACCTAAAATGATACAAATCCAAAATGATTCAAATTTGATTAATCCGAGTGTTAAATCAAATTGACTCGAATCTGAAAGTGGCATGAAATGACTCAACCCCGAATTAACCCAATTCGAGACTCATTCGACCTGTCCAATTTACTAACATTTTTGTTCAAATTCTCTTAAACATTTGATAGATTTTCGGATTTGGACAGATTGCCGATCCGTGAACGCCTTTATTGAGATATATACATTATTGTACATTTTGCTTCAAAATGAAAAGCCAAAGTGTTCCATTACTGACAGCTTAGTGTGTATATTAGGTTTTTTTGAAGTGGTTGTTTCCGGAGCAGTTTCGTGTTTGATGTTCAATCGTTGGACGGAATATGGAAATTTATGTTGGTTTTTGGACAATTCTTGGTTGTTTCTTGTAAATTGAACTTTGGGACAAAGTATTGAGAAAAGTGGCTGCATTTGAATTGAAGTTACCGATAATCTTTGAAAGTGCTGTTGTCTGCTCTGCCCTGCCCCGCCTCTGTTTCCTTTTGTTGTTTCCCTCCTGGATGAATTAAAATTTGAAGCAGGGATTTAAATAGCCAGTCAAAGTCCGACGTTACAATCACCAATTTATTATTTCAACCATCAATATTGGGACGTTGGGAGAAGGCCCGATCAACCGATTTATGACTTGGGACAGCTCACCAGCGACTTCAAGTTTCTATCTGCTATTGTTTCCATCATCGAGGTCCTGTGAAAATGATAAGCATCTTGCAATATCCATGCCTATGAATTTAGACCACTAAGGCAAAAGCTTTGCTATTTTTTGATTACCAAGAAAAGCTATAAGCAGGTCTGAAGATTAACAGGCTCTGCGAAAGTTTGATTTTTTTTTTTCTTCAAATTGTTTGACAAGCCCCAATCGCAATGACACCGAAATTGTTTCGAACCTGGGCCACAGTTTTACTTGTTTCCTCACAATCCTAATCTCAGATTCTTAATTCGAATCAAGGGAGTCACTATTTCAGGTAACAAAATTTTGAAAGATTCGTTGTCGTCAAAGAGGACAATACCTTAAAATTGACTTTGTAATTATTGCATATATATATATATATATATATATGAATATGCAATGACGTGTCTAGCTTTGTTGCTGAGACTTCCTTCTTCACAGCTTGCTTCAGTCAAAGAATGCATGCAAGTCAGTACGTAATCAATATTGCTCCAAATGCTAGCAAACACAAACCCCCCCTCCCCCCCAAAGTCCAAAGTCTGTTCTTGCTGTAAATTTTATGGCGCCTGCAATATTAAAAGATAATAAATACATTTAGATTCGCACATGTTTCATTGACACACGATTGGATATATTATCCGTATATTCGTATCACGAATTATAAAAATACAGATAAGACCAGAATTATTATCTAAATTTTAAACATAAGGATGATACCTTTTAAGATTGATGAATAGTGCCCTAGATGCAGAAGAGAAGACAATTCATGTCTTATAGGAACCTCATTTGCCGTTTCCAGCAGTTGGCTTGATACAATCATCACGTAAAAATAGGAGTCTCTCAGCCTAAATCACCCTTCCCTTCGAATCCTCTCCGTTTATAGTTGTTGGCGTTGGCATTAACGTGAAAGGCCATCTCTCACAATTTAGTTCTTACCACTCTCTCCGGTGAGACAGTCTCCAAGGTTTGCATAATTGCGCAGCCGCAGCAGCAATAATAAAAGGATGGCAGGACAAAGATGGGGTTGTCATGTCAAGTTGTGTTTTTCAAAAGCTCCCATAACGGAACATTAACGGATTTGGGAGGTTCAACTTAAGTGATCATTTAAGGTGCAAAATCTCATGAAAATGAACTTTTTATATATTACAGAAAATGGCAACCGTGATTAATAGCATTGGTTAAAGAGATGATATATATACATATATATATATATATGAAAAAAATTAAAATTAATATATATTTTTAAAAATTTAATAAAATAATGCTTTAAATGTAATTTTTTTAAAATGATAAATAAATAATTTTTAATTATTTTCTATCAGTATAGTTAAGCGAAGTTTCATGATAAATATCGATAAGCTTACATTACCCATACCATTAAGTCCATAAAGTGTCCATTAAGAAGAGAAGTGCGCGTGTCTGGGAAAACGCATTATTCACGATTGTTTTTGTCAAGATTATTCCAACCACATGCTTATCTGAAGAATCCCAACATCACTATGCTGCCAATTGATTGTTAATACAAGATTTTATCAATGATAATTGCTTATAAAGGTTATTATCCAATATTAAATCTATTTAAGAGTTAAGGTAGTTATTTCAGCTTGACAAGCTCGATTTTTATTAAGTCAATCAAAGTAAAAATTGTAGGCGTTTCATTAATTTAGTTTATCTAGTTTAAATTACTATTTATAAAATAAAAAATTATTTTTTATTTAAATTTACTATAAATATCAATATAAATAATTTTATTTTTAATATTTTTAAATAGTAATATGAGCTTTTAGGTCGATCAGTGTTTGACTTAATCCGAATTTAAATAAATTTTTTTTTAAATTATACTTGACCTGACTTATGAACACTTTTATCGGCCACGTTATTGATAAAAAAAATTTAATTTTACAAATCAAATTCACTTCATAAAACCCGTAATAGTTGGTCTGATAGACAAAAGTGACAAATTTTAGTTAATACTTCATTTCCAAAGGGTTTGGATAGGTACTTTGACATACCCTCCGGTAATAATTAGATCAAGAATTAATGCTAGTAGAAAACATCTCACTAATATACAATTGGGGTAAGAGAAATTATTAAAATACCGTTGAAGAGATTGGTATTTGAATATTTTAGCCTTGGTTTATTTATCATCTCCTAGTCTTACTTAAATTTTTTTAGAAGGTACTTAGTTTTGTGGGTTTTAAATTAAAATTTTTTATCTATCGTTTGCAATTTTTTTTAAAGGATAAATGATGTGCAAAAACTACGAGAATTATCTTTTACTCAAGTTTTAGCTTGAAAAGAAATTATTTGGATGAAAAATTTTAACTAATTTAATAATGCTAGTTAAAATGATACGTGTATATATACAAAGAAAAATGTAATATTTTTAAATTCAATAAAAGTAACGTATTAAATTTAAAAATTTTTAAAATGATAGATAAATTGTAATCCAACTCCTTTTATATATTAATATAGCAAACGTAGTGTAGAAGTTGAAATTCTAATTTTAATCATTACAATGCGAAGAGAAGAGAGAGGAAGTGCAGATTCCTTAGTGGGAATTGCGTTGAGTTGTGAGTTATGAACGATATAATGAGGTGATGGGAAATTTGTATTAGGTTAGGGTATTTAGGTTGCAAATCAAGGTGGAAATACCGTCACATGGTTGTGTCATGAGTGGGACTGTATCCCATAGTTTTGATCGATTCCACGTCGACAATTCTCTTAAAGAAATGGGAGAAAAATTCCCAATAAATGGATTAAAATATAATTGCAAAACTCTTTTCATTTTGTGTGAATGACAGACAAAGATGATAGGCTTTATAACTTGGATTAGAGTGGAGTTAGCAAGTATGTTAATTTTGCACGTCAAATTGATTAGTATTTATTGGCATTTATGATATCTAAATTTAGAAGAATGGAATATATTGCATATGCAAAGGCAAAATGATGTTTATTTGATGCAATTGCAAGCAATTAAAGCTGAAATGTTAAGGCAAGGGATTGTGGTTGGACTATAAGATTAAGATTCGTATTGAGGAAAGGTTTCTTTGTCCCTTCAACGTGCTTTATTTGCCTTTTGGAGAGCTACTCCTCCTCCACCTGCTTCGCCACCATTGCCACCAACTCCCCCACCTATTCCACCTCCTGTACCACCACCTCCCCTACCGCCGTTACCCCTTCCTTTCCTTTCCTTTCCTTGTGCTGTTTACCTGTTTAACCGCCATTGTCACTTCCACTTCCACCCTATCCTCCACCACCACCGCTTCCTTCTCCTTTCCCTTGTTAGCATTACTATTGCTTTGGACTAAAATTTCTTGAGAAGGCTTTGTGCTTTTGTCTAAGTACATCCTCAATAAAGTTATAGTTCTCACTACAAACCTTAATGCTAGAACTAAACTTGGACCCTTCAAGAACCCCTCCCCCCAATTTTTTTTTTTGGCTGAAAGTCATGCATTCCATCAACCCAATGCCGACTTCTAAACACCGCATCAAGGCTGAAACAAAACTCCAACTTCTCTTATGGTTTCCATTTTTTGTCTCAACTCGAGAATGCAAGAATTCCCCCGCCAAAATCCCTTTTATACTGTTTGATTACGCTAATAAAAGCCTACCTGACAGCTTGATGCAGTCCCCACATGGACAAACTCCAAGCTACTAATGTCAAATATCTTCAAAAGGCTGCAACAGTGAGACAAAGAGATGAAAAAAAAATCCCTTGGGCCGCAATATGCCCCCACTCTCCATTTCAAGTGCGTAATGCAGGCTTGAAGCATGCCCTTAAACAGTAAACAAGTAAACCACTCTACTCCTGCTGATCTCTTGGTTAAATGCCGTGACTCAATATTTTAAACTGATAGCAGAGATTTAAATTATGATTATAGATATAATGATACTATCATAATCAATTATAATAAATATAAACAATAAAAAAAATCAAAACTATAAAATAATTATTATAATCTTGCATTTTGGTCGTTAGCCCCGCTTAAACATTCCAATTATGAATCTTTTGAAACTTCGACAAAATGGGCCTCGTTTCATTTTGTATACATATATATAAAATCAGTGGACTGCACGGCATCAAAAGTATAATGTGAATTGTTCTGATAATGATTCAAGTCTTAACTAGTTTCAGTCCGTTAGTGTCACCCACTTGATGCAAAGAAAAATAGGTGAAAAAATGTTGAAGTTTCACACAGCTCATTTTAAGATGAGAGTATCCATGTTTAAAAAACAAGATAGGAGGTTGAACCGGTAAAAGCTTTGATTTGCAATTGAGTTAACGAGTCTACTTAAAAAGAGGATTTTTAATATTAAATATTTGATTTTGATATTTAATAAACTCATGTATTTGAATTTTGATTTTATGTCATGATCTCTTCAATATCAAATATAAAAGATTTAATGCTTACCGAATAACTTTTAAAATCGATTAAAATATAGAATTAGTTTGATCTAATTCAATTTACCCGATGTTTGATCAGTTTGATGAAAAAAGTAGATTAATATACTTAACTAGATTGAATATGCCAACGATTCCAAACTTAACCTATTCAGTTTTTCAAAATGGAGAGGTTTAGTTGAATAATAGAAGCAAATAAGAAGTAGGGCAACTTAAACGATGACCTAAGCATATCCCACGTGAGGTAGGCGAGGGGGATAATTGCCTTTTGCTTTGAACGAATGAAATTTGGGGTAGTAGTAGTGGTGGTAGCCATTGCTGTTGAGATATCACGGAGATTGGAAATTCAGGCCATTCCAATTTTTATGTGGATATGTTGGTTGTATTTAGACTTTCACGGACCGGGCAATTCATCCCATCCGAGCTGACTACTCAGCTGAGAATGATTTTTTTTAATTTCGATTAATTCGAATTACTATATAAATAATAAAAAAATATTTTTATTTAAATATTAATATTAATATAAAAATAATTTTTAAATTTTTTGACATTATTTTTAATTGTAAAATGGATTTCTAGATTGATTTAAATCTAGACAAAAAAGTAAAAATTTTTGGATAGTATCTTAGTCTAGTTGATTAATACCTCCAGTCGTATCTTTGAGGATGCGTGTAACTTAAATGCAATCCAGGAAAGGTCCCAAAGGATTAATGTTTTACGCGCACTGGACCCTATTCATTTCATCATTTCTCCATGTGAGGGGAGATATTCCCATTTCGTCCAAGCTATTCTTCATACTTTGTCATTGCATCCTTTGCCAATTGACCTACGGCCCCTAAACCATGTCTCCCACAGCATCCCCTCACTTTTTGCTCAGTAGTGAAAGTCGTTAGGGATTCAAGTTGCGGCTGCTTTTATCGTAGTTATAGATATAACAAATATTATTATAAGTAATTATGATGAATATCAACGATGAATATTAACAGCAAAACGAGTAAACACGATAAAATAATAACTATTATTTAAATTTTTTGCTCAAAGCATTTAACTGCAGCTTGGTAAACTTTTTTGGGTAAAAATAAGGCCTCGGCTATGGATATAAAAAGATATTATAAAAATTAAGATTTAAATTTTAAATCTATCAAATAAAAATTTTTAAAAATTATTTTATAAATTAATTAAATTAAATTTCGTATTCAATAGCTCGGGAAAACTTTGGTGAACACTTATTTCGGCCTGCAAGTGAAAATCATGGGCTTTCAAGATCAATTAAAACCACGAGCTTCCAATGCTTATTAAGAGTCAAGTCGCCAGGACTGAAGCCCAATGCTACATTTGCAATTGAAGCCCAAGCTCTATGAAAAAGATCGGACGAAGAATAGGCACAGGCACAGCCGCGGGGATTATTAAGGATCGAGGAAAGCGCATGTTCCGCGGTGTGGCCGAGGAATCTAAAGTTCCATTACTTTTATTTGGAAAAAGCTGCAAATTTGAAGTCAGATATATACTTTAGATAACGTGATTATGTTATACGAATATGATATTAAAAAATAATAAAAATTTTATATAATATAAAAATAATATAAATATGTTATGAATATATAAATATATTAAAATTTATATAAATATAAAATAAAATAAATATAATTATGATAAAAAAAATATATATACGATATAAATATATAAATTGCAGGGCTCTTCGGGTGTTGGGGCACGGACCACCGAGCAAAAGAAGAAAATGAGCTTTATAGTGCGAGGCACGCGTATTGCTTATAGTGGGATTTTATATCATAAGTGAGTGATAGGTTAAAAGGGAATAAAAATCTTTTATTTTCTGCTAATCTTTCTTGATTTGTTAAAGTAGAGACAATGATTTTCATACTCTTTTTGAAGCTAAGAACATAAATTATGAAGCATCCTCGATTGTCTTCTTTTCATGTATCAGCAACAAGTTGGATTTTGGACCAAAGATTAGTTAGCAACTAATTGCTCGTATTTTTTTTCAATATTCATATTCAAAATATATTTAAATACGAATACATAGATATTATCTTTCAAATATAAAATAAATTTTTTTAAAAAAATTAAATATATTCGTATTAAACACATACCTATAATCAATATTCATCTCAAATAAATCTATATTCGATCCTTTATAAATCTTTACTGTAATAATTTTAGTATTAGTATATAATTAAAATTTTTTTAATTGAATTGATGTCATTAGTATAGGGGCCATAGATTCAAGTTCAATTAGAATTTTTAATATTAATATAGATGTATGTATTCTTTCGTCCAAAATTTACATTTTATTTGAGTGAAAGTTGGCTTAGTTAAATTGAAAAATGGTTAAATTATCAGAGCTAACTAATTATAGATATTAATTGACTGGATATTATTTCTCAAAACATGGTGGTTTTTCACCTTATTTTATTCCTTTCTTAACTTACGATTTCAATATTTATTATTTCAAAGACCTTTATTTGGTCATGATTAACTACTCCCTTACTACGTGCTTGAAAATTAAACAGGTAACTTAAAACTATACAATTTCAATACTATCTTTTCATCACCATATATATACATATGTTAGCTTTCAAGATGTCAAATTAAATAAGTTTCTTTTAAAAAAAACCATAAATATATGTTTTCAAGAATTAAAGTTGAAATCTTATTTAATGTGAAAATTTTTATTGGCCATGGCATCAATAATATTATTTTATATATATATATATATATATATATATATTTAAGAATCTTGACAATGTATATATACGATGATTACAAACAAATTGAAAATCCAAATAGGAAAAAACAAGAAGAAGAAGAAGCCATTTTTTTTTTCAAATCTCTTCATTCTAGTGTGAGAAACAAATTAAAAATGAAAAATTGGAAATGATGGGTTTGTTTGTTTAGTTTGGTTTAGAATATTTTTCTATATATATATATATATATATATATATATTTTATTTAGCTATGTGCAAAATATAGCTATTGTTCTTATGGCCAATTAAGGCCTGCAGCAATAGCATGAAGGCTTGATTGACTGTGAGCATAGTGTTTCATTGGTGAGAATCTTATTTGGAATTATCCAATTAAGCAATTCAAATTGTACATAGATATTCACTACTAATTTTTTTTTTTTTTAACAAAAGAAGTCATAATAAATCGAGTTGTCTAGCTTAATAAGTCCGACCCACAATAGGCCAAGCTTCAATGTGAATTTTAGTAATTCAGGTCAGCTTAATTATAAGTTTAACTACGAACCATTATAACTATTAATATATAAATATTTTAATATTATTTTAAATAGTAAAGTTGACTTTTGTGCCAAGCCGATTCGAACATGGACAAAGAAATAAAAAATTTTTCTAGCGCCAGCTTGGTTCGACCCATGAATACCTTTTAAGTTGTAATTTGAGATAAAAGGATTGTAGAAATTAAAATTCAAATATCAAACTCTTTAGATGCTAACTTTTTAAAATTGATTTGATGACAATTGAATTAAACCTTAAATTCGACCGCCATCTCTTGGCTAACATCATCAAGGGTTTGATAGTTTGAAAGAAGACTTAATTTGATCAAGCTGGTAGCCTGCCCTTGTTAAATCTTCAATCAGTAGCAACCAGACAATTGTTTGCAGAAAACTATAGGCTAAGCTTGAAACAGGCAGAGTGGTATGAATATTTCAAATTGAATGTATCAATCAATTAATTTTAACGACTGAAGAAGATGACAGGTAA
This sequence comes from Adansonia rubrostipa, assembly GCA_038381775.1. NCBI lineage: Eukaryota > Viridiplantae > Streptophyta > Magnoliopsida > Malvales > Malvaceae > Adansonia > Adansonia rubrostipa. Next base: position 3,908,339 of record JBBYHM010000005.1, on the reverse strand, counting down.
TGAAATTGTAGGCTACCAACCCCAGTTTAATTACATACGTGCTTCCATCAAATGAAGGGAATTGTAATTATAGAGAAAAAAAAAATCCCAAAATCAAAACTTATCAGAAAAATGTGACATGTTTCCAACTTATTGCACAGTTCTTTAAAACATTGCCCCATGGTGACCATGTTTTTCAAAGATACCAATTATTGGAAAAAGCAAAAAAGAAAATTTCAAAGGAACCCACTACATTTATATTTTTTGAATCTAAAATGGTTATATCAGTAGTGATGGAAGCATTATGCAATCAAAAAAATACAAAGATAAATACTGCAATTTCATTTTTATGAGGTCAGATATCGTATGAATGAAGTAAGAGCCATAAAAATATGGCTGTGAACCCTAATACAAGTAAGCCCTTCAGAAATTTAATTAAAATGGGTTTTCAAGTACCAATTCAAAGTCTTTGGATTTTAACTTTATATGTATTGAATTTCCTAGCAACATGCAGGTTGTAATCAGCATATTAAATAATGTAAGCCTATATTAAGTAATTTAAGCCTATCAGAGTCAAACCATGTCATTATCAAGGAATAGTGATGATCAAGATGAACACAAGTGTTGCTGTCACCTTCAAACATGATAATATACTTAAAAAGAGATTATAGTAATTTGACAATGTTGATGTTAATGGCTTACCATTCTCAATAATTTAATTTTTTACATTTTTGGCCGTTTTTTTTTTTTTTAATTAATATATCTATTGGATTTAGTTGGTAGAATCCTGGCAAGGTAGAGGTAGCCAATTAGATCAAGCAAGCTTCAGAAACCCTAGATTGGTTTCATCGGATAATATT
>JBBYHM010000005.1:3885829-3901552 GCA_038381775.1 Adansonia rubrostipa | reverse complement strand
AATAATAATAATAATAATAATATTTGTTATTAATTTTCCCCTAATTTTGAAAAGAAATTTTCATGTTAGCATGTAATAGGTACATATCCTTTTCCATTCGATTTGAATAATAAGCAAACATAACTACATGAATCTGTTTCACACTATAATCTTTTGCTCTTGTGGGAAGTGTTGAGACTTGCAAACCATAAAATATCAAAGTAGTGATATTTGATAACGGATTTAAATAATGATCTCGACGTGAGATTATTATCGCTATTCTATGATTAGTTTGATTTTCTTTATCATCAATGTTTATCGTGGTTTGATTGATCATGAACCAAGGGGAGTAGGTGAATTATGGGTTTCCGAATCTGGCTAATATAAAACCAAAGACATGCATGACTCCTTAGTAAACTGATGTTCCAGTGAATTTGTTGATTTTAGTTAAAAGAAAACATGGTTTTTTTTTTTTTTTACAAAGAAATATAATTAGAAAAAGGGCAAAAATGCTGCATCAGAGTCCAAGGAGGATTTGTTTTCAGTTGAAGTGAAAGGTTGTAGTTGGGGGATTTTGACTGCAAATAAATTGATTAATATCTACTTTGATGCTTAATCATATGGTGGACCAAAGACAATGTTCAATATTCCCCAGGTTGCTGACACCTTATAGGCCGGCCTTCATATTGCTGGTGAAAGCTGAAAGCCACCCATATTCAAGTTCAATGAAGTTAACAGTTTTTTTTTTTCTGAGATGATGACATGGCAGCGGTTTATTCAATTTTATTTATTTATTTATTTTTTCAGGATTAAATCGGGTATATGAAAAGTGAAAAACCTCATCTTCTAAGAGACAATGATGCTACTTCCCTGGTTTCAGTTTCTGTAAATCATTGATTATTTGCCCTTTGAAAATGATCCCCAAATTGACTTCTTCATCTTAAATTAGATAAATTAAATATTAAAAAATAATTAAAATAAGATACGATATAAATATATAAATTTTTAAAAATATATTTTAAATATAATTATAAATTTATAATACTGTAAAATACAAAAATATAATATAGATATATGAATTATCAAATCTATTTTAAACTAAAAAAAATTAAAAATAGAGAACAATAGTGGTAGGATAAATATATATATATATATACACACGCACATATCACTTCCCATAAACTGTATATACAGTTTGAAAATTAAGGGTCAGGAAAGAAATGAGAAAACAATGACGTTTTAGTGATGCTAAAACACGCAATCCCTTCAGCATTATCTTAGATTTCAAGTATAATTTAGTTTGAGTAAATAATAAAATCAATCTTTTTAATTACAATTTTTTTTTTTAATTTTGCATGTAAAAATTAAGAAAAGGTATATAATTTTTTTTTAAAAAAATGGTAAGCTGAAATCGTCAAAGGTTCCAATGTCTAAGGCTGAAGATAGCGATGCAGAATTCAAATAAGGTCTTGCATCAAATCTCTTACCTTTCTTTCATGATGATGAAAAATTCAATAGCTCCCATTTTTGGTAAAGGTTAATTAATATATTAATAATAACGTTGTATCCAAATGCAACATTAAAAAAATAAGTATAAATATACACATATATTATTTATATATATATATATTAACCCTAAAAAGTGTTTTAAAACATTGATTAGCAATAATTTTTATTTAGTTGGTAAAAATTTTTATAAATATTAAAAATACAATGGAACAAGTCGTTCTTTGAATAGTAATAATGTTTTGGATGGGATAAATGCATCCATTGAATGGTAAAATTCATGTATACCCAAAAAAAAAATTATGGTTACCTCATTTAATATATATATATATATATATTAATACAATTTTCATGAACTTGCATTAATGTTAATTCTTTATCTTAATCTGAGATTCCTTGTATGAAATTAATTAGTTTGGATTTTTTTTCTCCTATATGCCAACCAAAAGAAATGAAAATAATATAATAAATGCAATATAATTCAAATATTTTGTTGTTGGATTTAATTTAATGACAATTAAATTTCTTTGCAACAAAACAAAGCTCCAAAACGTTACCAATTCAATGATAAATGAGTTTTGCATTGGGGTTGAAGATATTTTTCAAATGATCTTTTCCACCAAATAAGTTAAGCAGTCCCCATTCTCACAATAATCAATGATTAGTGTCTCCATTTCTAAAATTAAATAATTAAAGTATTAAAATGTTGATTTCCATAAAAGGACAGATTTTTTTTTTTTTGGGTTTAAAATATGCTCTCCAATGACATAACTAATACTTGCTGCAATTTGCTCCATATTGAAAATATCCTTTTTGTAAATTAAGAATAATATGTTCTTTTTCAAAATATAATAATTAAAAAATCACATAAAAATTACTTTTTTTTTTCAAAATTACCATTGATAAAGATTAATTTTTTTAAGGATAAAAGAAGATAAGATTAATCATTTGATAAAATTTTAAGGTTATTTAAGTCAAATTTGAATTTTAGTAAGAACTTTGAATTGGGTTTTCCATTTTTTTTAAAAAAAAAAATAAAATTGGATACATAAATTAGGTTTGTAATTAATGTTCTCCATAGCAAAGATGGATTTGCACTTTTTATTGAAGCAATCTCAAGCTTGAAATTTTTGAAAAAAAAAATCTATTGTACCAAACTATAGGCATGAAAAAGCATTTAGAAGCAAATGAAACAATTAAATTGGCAGAAGAAAGTTTGATTAAAAAATGAAAATGAAAATACAATTTAAAGTAATGAGAAACTAAATTGACATGGAAGGTCGCTTAGATTATCATTAAATTTATATTAATCAAGAATTCGAAAATCTAAATCAATGTGTATTTGCTTCCTACCTTCTTAAGGTTCCTATTATGTGAAGTTAATAGTCTTGCTATATTAGAAATTCCTTAAAGTCATTATATGGAATAATGTGTGAAAGCGAATCAAGTAATAATTTTTAATTTACATTGGTATCAATTTTTTTCCAATTTTAATAATTTTAATTGTCTTTGAAAATGAATTTGGAAACCCAAAAGACAAAAAAGCTAAACAATTTAATTAATACATTAATTTCACTTAAAGTCTTATAAAAAATACCATTAATAAAATTAAAAATTTTTTCCAAGGGTAAAAGAAGATAAGGTTGTTTATTAATTTGATAGAACTTTAAGGAAGTTTAAGCAATTAAATAATTTAGCACATTTAATGGAGTTAGTATTTGGAGAGAAAAAGAAAAAAAAAAGAAAAGAAAGACATTAATTCCTTGTATGTTTAACTAAAAATAGTAACAAGTTAGTATTTGCTAAGAAACAAAGCTATGTCACTCTCAATTCTCAAACAAATATAGTGTGTAAAAACTTGTTCTTTTTCTTTTTTTCTTTTTTTACTAACCAAATCATCCTATATGTAACTCCACCTTTTTACTTATTTTCCTACAAGCAAGTCTTAATTTCAACATGTTACAAAATATTTTATATTAAAATTGTTAAAAAATAAAAAAAATTATTTTTTAATAAATTTACTTGTAAAGCTTTTTTATTTCGTAAATAAGTTAACAGATTATAAATGCATCCAACTTGTATTGAGTTGATCCTAGTCGAAAATTTTCAAATTTAGGCCAATTCACTCTAATCTAAAATCATCTTGTATTAATTAAAAATTATTTATTATTTAAATTTAATTATACATTACATAAATATTAATATAAAAAATATTTTAATATTTTAATAAATAATAAAATAGACTGTCGAATCAACTTATACCTAACTAACCTGGCTTATCTATATAAAAACTCCATTACATTTAATTTCTCACTAAGTAAATGGTATTTATGCAAGTTGTGCATTTTTTTTTTTTTAGTCCTACAGTGCCTTAGCCGAAAACCAGTATAAAAAGCCCATAATATCTGACACCAAACTAGCAACATTCAAAGAGTTGCAGTTAAAAGACATTATCAAGTCATTTTCCTGTCTGTAAAACTAGCCATGGATTTGATTTCTCAGATACAAACCATGCAACCATTGCCGATGGCCCTTCTTTTCGTCGTCCCTTTCTTACTCCTTCTGAGCCTCATCTCTCGGCTTCGTCGAAAACCATTTCCTCCGGGGCCCAAAGGGTTGCCAATCATCGGCAACATGATGATGATGGACCAGTTAACTCACCGGGGACTTGCCAAGCTAGCTCACAAATATGGCGGTATATTTCACCTCAAGATGGGGTACTTGCACATGGTTGCTATTTCGAATCCTGAAATGGCTCGCCAGGTGCTCCAGGTTCAGGATAATATATTCTCCAACAGGCCAGCCACCATCGCCATCAGTTATTTAACGTATGATCGAGCTGATATGGCTTTCGCTCATTACGGTCCTTTCTGGAGACAGATGCGAAAACTGTGCGTCATGAAGGTTTTCAGCCGGAAACGAGCCGAATCATGGGCGTCGGTGAGGGACGAAGTTGACTCGCTTGTTAAAGCCGTTTCGGCCAACGACGGGAAGGCTATAAATGTGGGTGAGTTGATCTTTAACCTCACCAAGAATATCACTTACAGAGCAGCTTTCGGATCCAGCTCGCAAGAAGGCCAAGACGAGTTCATCAAGATCTTACAGGAATTCTCCAAGCTTTTCGGAGCTTTCAATATTGCTGATTTTATCCCTTGGCTCACCTGGGTTGATCCTCAAGGACTCAACACCAGGCTGAAGAACGCTCGTCATGCATTAGACAAGTTCATCGATAGCATCATCGACGATCATATCCAGATGAGGAAGAAAAACATCGACGGCGGCTCCGATGAAGGTGACACCGACATGGTTGACGATTTACTCGCTTTTTACAGTGAAGAAGCTAAAGTAAACGAATCGGATGATCCACAAAATTCCATCAAACTCACCAGAGACAACATCAAAGCCATTATCATGGTATCTATGTTTCTTTTCCTCACTTGTACTACGTACTACTTTAATTCAAACTGCCATCAACAAAAGTATGGCAATTTTTCATTTTATTTTGTCATCTTAAAAAAAGGGAGGTTGGAAATTTCCCTTTTCTTTTATTTTCTTATAAATGAATCATTAATGTTATTTATATTGATATAGATTTTTATCTATAAAATCCATTTTTGATAACTTTTACACCTACCATTTTCCTATCTTTACGATATCAATTAAATTGGAAACATGTGTGTGTTAGAACATAGAAGGGCCAATTAGCTTTATCTGGTATTTTTAAAAGAAATTTCTTTTTTACAATTTAATATAATTTATATTTGATATATTGATAATCAAATTATAAAAAAAAATTATGAACGGATCATATATCTTAATTTTTTTTAATTATTCAGCTAATCCCAATTTGTAAAATTTAAAATATCAAATTTGGTGTTATAAATATAGTTTCTACAATCTTGCATGTTACATATTTTGTTTCGTATAAAACATTGAAGAATTTGTTTTACATGTATTATAGTTATGAGGGAGAAAATGATTTTGTTACAGGATGTGATGTTCGGAGGGACGGAGACGGTGGCGTCAGCGATTGAGTGGGCGTTGGCGGAGCTGATGAGAAGCCCGGAGGATATGAAGAGAGTCCAACAGGAGCTGGCGGAGGTGGTGGGCCTCGACCGCCGTGTGGAAGAATCCGATGTCGAGAAACTAACCTTCCTGAAGTGCACACTCAAGGAGACGCTCAGGCTCCACCCGCCGATTCCACTGTTGCTCCACGAAACGGCGGAGGACGCCGTGGTGGCAGGCTATCAAATCCCGGCCAAGTCGCGCGTGATGATCAACGCCTGGGCCATTGGCAGGGATAAGAATTCGTGGGAAGATCCCGACAGTTTCAAGCCATCCAGGTTCTTGAAAGAAGGTGTCCCGGACTACAAAGGGAGCAACTTCGAGTTCATCCCATTCGGGTCGGGTCGGAGGTCGTGTCCCGGTATGCAACTCGGGTTGTACGCACTTGATTTGGCGGTGGCTCATTTGCTTCACTGTTTTACGTGGGAGTTGCCCGATGGGATGAAGCCGAGTGAAATCGACATGAGTGATGTGTTTGGACTCACTGCACCTCGGGCCACTCGACTCTATGCCGTGCCAAAGAAACGCCTGATTTGCCCACTCTTTTAATGGAAACCCGAAACGAGAAATAAAATCCATTTTCAGTCTTAAATTCCTTGCAGCTTATACAAAAGAAAACAGAGGAATATTGAAGAAGGAGGTAACGAAGGTGACATTTACAAGTGGAATTTTTAGTTTCTTTTTTTCTTTTAAATACTTTGGGAAAGAGGGTAGACCCCTAAGAACAAATAAATGAATAAAAAAAAAAAAAGGAAGATATAAAACAAAAGGTCCATCAAAGAATTTGGATTCTACGACTCTTTTCATTAATTTGAATTGTGTTGATAATTGTCTGTTTCTCTTTTTTTTTTTTGTTCTAATTTCTCCCTTTTTTTCATCATTAATAAAGATTGTGAAAAAAAAAAAGTTTTATTTGAATCGGTGCATAAATAAAATGCACTCATCTATCCACCTGTTTATGAATTCGATAGTTCATTCAGCTCGACAAGTCTAATCTGCGTTAAATTAGATTACGATAGGATTTTTCTATTTCAGTCAACTTAGGCTAAGTTGGACTTGGAGAAGAAAACAATTTTTTAAAATTGCATTCTGACCTATAAATGCTTCTACTCTTCTTATATATATAGGGTTTGATTGAAAAAAAATTAAAATTCTTATGAGCTATTATAAAATTTTAAAAGACTTATATTACGTGAAACAAGTAAAATGAATGAATTAAATGGCCGTGTATAATTTTTTTAAATGAAAATAATGTTTCTAGAATTGTACAAGAGACTTTTTTTTTTTTCTTTTGCTTTGAAGTAAAATTTCCAGTTTTTTTGTTTTTTTGTTTTACTCTTCTTTGTGTTTAAGATAAGTTCAATTATAAAGAGTTAGGTAAAAGATCATTTTCATTTTTCACCTCCTTGTTTTTAGATATTTTCATACTTTCTTAAAACCCTACTACTTAATCCATGAATCATGCAAAATTAGCTATCATTTTATCAACAGCTTTAATATACATACACACACAGAGACACACAGACACACACACACACACACACATATATATATATATATCAAGTAATTAACTCCTTGTTCATAATTTTCATATTGTTTTTCTTTGTCTTGTTCATATATAAGTATATATATTTATGATAGTAGGTAATTGTAAAAAATGCAACTCCATTAAATTTAAGTGATATATAAATATATATATATATATATGTGTGTGTGTATTGTTTGTTAAGTTAAAGAATAGAGATTTATATTCTTTTAACATCAAATAATAATAATGATAATGAAAAAGTCATGAGATATATGTGAACATGATTCAACATGTGGTACACTTTCGAATTTTTAGGAAAAAAATTACATACAAATATTATTTATTTTTTTAAAAAAATGCAATTTTTAAAGATGTATTTATACTAAAAAAAATTAAAAGTTTAAAATTTTATTACTTGATATTATAAATTTATTTTGATGTTTACTTAAATTCACCGATTAAACTAATTTTGTTTGACTCTTTATATCGAATTCAGTAAAAAAAAAAAAAACATCAATAGATTTATTGGAAATACTTATCAAAGTCAAACATGAGAGTGGGAGGTCATGTAGCCACTTTCTACAGTTCTTGCATTTTGGTGTTTGGATAATTTCCACTTGATTTTATTTTTTATTTTATTTTTTAGAGAAGAGAGGGATTAATATTCCTGAGTGTTATTATTATTATTATTATTATTATTATTTACGTTGGCGTGAAGCATTGCATCGTTTCCTTTCTATAATTCTTTTAATTTTCATTCTAAAATTTGTCACATCCAGCAGGTGAATTTTTTTTTCCTTTAATTTGTTCTTTTGAAAGAAATTACGCATTAAAAATATTGGTTATATTTTAAGTAAAAAAATGGATAATTTTCTTTTCAAATGAATAATTTGTATAAAAATTTATATAATTAATTATTATATTTACATGGAAAAGATATTATTAAAATAATTTTTTTAATTTTTTAATTAAATCAATATTACTTAGCTTTTGAAACATCAATTTAAACAGAAATTTTATAATAACATGATTGTTAGTGAAATATATATATATATATACATGATTATTAGTGAAATATATATATATATATATATATACATTGTTGATCTTAAAATTACTGAAAAGAAAATTAAGGGATAATCAACCTTAGTGATGGCTTTCTATCTTACTATGGATATAATCCCATGTTCGGTGTCTAAGCTGTCAAATCTTTTGGATTTTGTTTGCTGCTCTGTTTAATTAAGACTCGCCAATTACCGACATTCCCCCCTACACAAAAACTTAAATTATTATTATTATTATTATTATTATTATTATATCACATGAAATTGATGATGGCTTAATTCCGTAATACCAACGCAAAAGTTGATCAAACGTGAAAAAAAGAGCTCAAAATCAAAAACTAATAGCTTATCCAATTATTTATAAAATTAATTTTTTAAAAAAATTTAAATTTAAATTTAAATTTAAATATTAATATTTATAATTTATTTTTTTATCGTCAAATTACGATATTTCGATCTCATCTTAAAAAAAGGGTGGGGCAGACTGAGTAGGTGGTGATGTTAAGTCGACAATGGGGAATATGTTGAGGTGTGAATCATGCGAGGGATAAAACAAGGATTCTGCTTGACGGCAAATGCGAGCGAAGCTGAGGCCCTCCTTTCTTTTGTCACTGAACAATGATACAAACACGGAAGAGAGCTGACAAAGTGGACAAACAGAGGCAGAGAATTAGTCATTTAAATAGCTATGGTCCTTAATTTTTTGCAATTTTAATTTTTTTCGCTACTAATATTGACGGCCGATATTTACTTTAATTAATCACAATATTATTTATTTTATTCAAATCATATTTATTCTAATTGATCATAATAATATTTATTATATTCAAATCACAATAAACTTAACATGATAGGGTGAAACATATATTTGTATTTGGCAGATCAAACTGGAAAGATCAGAACATTTTCTTATGGAAAAATCAAATGACCAAAAGAAAAAAAAAATAGAAAGAACCTTCAGGCCCAAAGGCAGAAAAAAAAAATAGAAAGAACCTTCAGGCCCAAAGGCAGAATTTCGAACAGAAAATGATACATGATTTTGTTGACCTTCTATCTGTGGTAATACCTATCTTTTGTAATTTAAAAAGAAAGAATTTGGTAAATATATCATTCCATTAACCGAATTAATCAAATGCATGTACAATAATAAATCATGAGGGGAAAAAAAAAAAAAAACTAGTTCAATGTCTTGACAAGCCAACAACTCTCTATGCTAATCCACGTGATCCTGGTGATAATATCATATCATTTTATGATTTCAAAGAAAAGCTATGGTAATAGGATGTGATTTGATTCTTCAAAGGCTAAACAATTCTTCACCCTTATCTTCTGCACTGAGGTGTTGAAAGTTGAAAACTCATGCAAAAGGATGGTGGTAACCAAAGTTGGAAGCGCAATCCCAACATGTGGTTCAATGGTTGGTGCATACTTCTTGTTTCATGTTTTAGTTACTTTTCAATGTCTTGTCTAATATCACTAATCCTTTTATCTCCAATTAAGGGGGGCAAAAAAACCATAATTGGGGGTCATTAGGCTTCTTGCATGTAGAGGATTAATGTCATGGTCCTAGAGAAAAGCCATGAATTCTATCAGTAGTATACTATACTAGAGTTTGACTGGGTCTACAGGAGTTCACTCCATCTTCAATTTGTGAGATACCTTCTGTAGACAAAACCATGAAGCTCATTGGATCTAAATAGAAAATATCTTACAGGTTGAAACATAAGCAGTTGGAGGCAAAACAAGAAAATGGATTTCTTGTGGGAAAGAACTAAGTAGTATCCAAAAAAGGGCAAGCAGTACCAGGAGTGGGGAGCTCAGATGATGCCTAAAGGCACATATAATTGAAGACACACAATTTCGAACTCTCTTTATTCCAATCATGACAACAGCAAGCCCGTTGCTAACATGCATAAATCAATAAAATATTTCGTAGAGACCTTGCCTAAAATTAAAGTCATGACTCATTAGCATGAACCTTCTTGAAAACTAAAGCAATTAAAATTTTCATTACCTCCCTTGAGCAGGAGCAGAAGCAGTGTCAGCAATAGCAGTTATTAAATGCTGCAGATGCTGAAACCATTGTAATCTCAGTTTGCGATAATCATAAAACGATGAGAAGTAGAATCAATAAGAAGTTCATCTAAAGTGCCCAAAGAGATGAATTGTCCCTTGGAATTTAAGCCACAACGAAATTACCCAGTATTCCAACTGACCTCTGTAAATAATTGTAACAAAATTCCTGCTTCAATTTATGTAAAAACTGCATATAACACAGTTCGAACTCCAACCAACCGTGAGTAGCAAATCAAGTACCTATTTTAATATGGATGCTTAAACAAACAGGCATGTAATTAGAAAGTGAAATTTCAGTGAAAGAGAGTTACCGCTAGGCCTTGACAATGAGGCAATTGAGATTTGATATAAAAGGAGAAGGACCATACCAGAGAGGAAAGATGATGATGGCCATAATGCCATTAAAGGAGAAAGATGCAGCAGCAACCAATAATGGAAGGTGCTAGCTAACTCTGCAACAGGTAAGGAATTATATCCTGAGAATAGAACTGATATATTATTATTGTGCCTGTCTTGAATGATACAATAACAGTCATAGCTTACAGGTTAATTTGGCAGAATTAACTAACAGACATACAAATAATGAGTACAGAATGAATTGCACACGATTGCTGTGGTTGACTAATCAACGGTGCCAATAACTACATGACACTCCCTTCTTGCAATACCCGCTTTCATAATATTTACAAACCCGCTGCCCTTTGTGCGGTTGTCTGAAAGAACCAACTCCATTTGAACCACCATATGATGACTGCCGATTACAAAAGTACCTGCCCCTACCAAAATTTGAATCTCTTCCCTGAAAATCCCGGTCCCTTGGACCAACATACCTCTGTTGGCTTCCCCAATAGGGCGGATTCTCTGCAGAAGTGCTTGAATTGATGCTGCCAGTTTCCTGGAATGTTCCATGATCTGTTCCCCTATTCAAACTTGTAGTTCCTTGACCTAAACCTTCCCAATTAATATTTGCATTTCCTTGAACTGCTACCAAATTGGTGCCTGCAGTTTCTGGCCCTGCTCTCCAAGCAGTATCTACAGAAGCCATGCCCCAAGTTGTTACTGGTGGTGCAGGAGGCTGCATTTCTGAACCAGCTTCATATTGTTTAACTGAGACATTGCTGGACCTTGTATCTTCATCTCGTTCGAGACTCGTGGAAGAATGCCCACCAGAACTCTTATGAGCATCAAGAGCTTCAGACTTAGATACCCCAAATGGCTCATTGGTGGTCATAGTTGACTGAGAAGATATTTGTAGATCATTTGTGGAGCTCAAAGAATCACTTTTTCCTGGATCAGGTACAGGGCTCAGTCCTCCTAAAGGGCTAAAACAATTATGTTCAGAACCTTGAGCCAACTCTCCATCACAACGCAACATCGAAGCAGGTGAAGCCAAGCCGTTAAGAGACTCCATCGCTTCAACTTCAGCCAAGAGATCTGAAACTGATTTATCACCCAATGTATACTCATTGGGTTCGGGAACAATTGAATCCCAACCAGATGCATTATTTGCAGGATCTGTGGAAGAAAAGTGTGTCAATTGGCCATTTCCTGAAGTTTGTGTGGCAGAATGGTTACTTACTACGTCAGTTGGTTTCAGAGAAGGCTCATGCACAAGATCCAAGTTCCATTCCTCTGCAGAAGGTTTCGTAGCGGTGGAGGAATACCCACCCCATTCACCGGTCGCTTCAGGAAGCTGTGATCCATTACCCACTACACTAGAAGAGCTACCCCAACTAGGACCCGAATCCTGACAAGAAACATTTGAAGAAAGAAACTGCTGGTTTGTATTAGCCTGACCTCTTGAGTCTTTGTGGTTCAACTTTGATGTTGAGGTAGGAAAATTTGGGAAATCAATATCCTGACTGTGCTCTGATGCTTCAAGAGCCGTAGCCAGAGAAATAAGACCAGAATTCAAATCCCATCCATTTGAAGCATCATTTAAAAGTGAAGATCTTCCCCTTCGCCCACAAGATTTCCCTGATTTTCCATCACTATCATCTTGCTTCACATTTCCAGAATTAATTTCATCTTCAGAGGTCTTGTTCAAATTCTCGTTCATGTCGATTGAACCACAGTCCCATCTTTCAAACCCATGACCTTCGCTAACTTGATGAGACTGAGTGTCACATGGTTTCCCAGATTCTGTAGATGTGCGAAGTGAACTACTCACTTGGGGCTGGCCAGGGAAGTAATTATCACCCTTCACGGAGTCCCAGTGTGGTAAAGGACCCATCTGTACTGCATTGGAATTGACAATATCTACAGAGGCAGTACAAGGAGAAGACTGAGAGCCCAATTCTTTGCTTTTCACAGTTTCATTGTTACCAAAACATTGACCACTTGTATCATTTTGCATTGTCTTCAAGCTCCCCTCAACCTGTTTGTTTTCCATCTGATTCACATTCAGATCCTTACTGTCCCTAGCATCACCATCCGTTTTCTGACATCCCTCATCAGAGGCAATCCTTACACCCTCAGTTGGTATGCAGCTCTTATGAAGCAACTTATGTGCTTGGCTATACCGCCCATCCAAAGCATCAGCTAAGAGAATGGAGTCATCTTGTGTTTCACTTGCTCTCCATATTCTCAAATCAGGAGGGAAATGACCACTCATGCTCCATCTACGTAACATTGCCATAGGAAATGGCCCTTGAATTTTCCCATGTGGGTCTTGATAGTGCCATATATACTCTGTCTCAATATTATTTACCGATAGCTCCATTCCTGTAGAATGCAGTGGTATGCTAGTTTCTCTGCTTCTTATATCACTCAAGACATCACCTCCCTTCATTGGAGAGGCAGGATCCTTTTCCTTCGTACCAAAGACAGAACTGTTTGGTCTCATGTTGTTCTCTACACACACACCAGTCTAATTAGCACCAATGATACATAAAAATGCATACAAGCATACAAAAATACATATACATACACACTTACCGATATACCTGCCTACATAACAAGGCCAATACCAAAAGTTTATGAAAAATATAGTGAAAACAACCAAAAAAAAAGTTAAAAAAATCTGAGAGTGCATGCTACCTTTCTTGATCTCATCCGATTCTCCAGTAACTTCCTCAGACTTGTGAAATAGATTCATATTTGGATCACTGTGTACATCAGGATAAGCCTTTTGTCTTTTCTCATCAACCTTTTTACTACTTTTACAACTCTTCTCATCGGCAATTATGGGTTGACCATCTTTGTTCCAATCATCAGCCATTTGGGTAGCAACAGGTTCAGTACTTCCACCTCTAATGGTATCAATGGGCCTCGAATGATCTTGGATGAGAAAGTGTGATTCAAGAAGCTTAAGCATTTCAATGTGGCCTACCTTTGCTTTTCCAAACAATTTTATTAGCCTTGAATCACAGACAATGTAAGATTTCTGGCATGGATCACGAAGATTGCTTCTGGTTATGTACTCGAGCAAAAGTTCCTGAACATCAAAACGAGAGATCACAGATATATCACCATTTTTCATGTGTGCCACAAATTCAAGAAGCTCCTTTGTCGCCCAATTTGTGCCCTCGGGCAAAGGCATCCCTTTCGTAACACCCATTCTTACTGCTTCTAGAGATTCAACTTTGTTCAAGAACTTTTGTCGCTTCATAGTTTTTCTTCTCTTGGAAAAACTTGCTCCTAGGTCTCGAAAAGACTTTTCCCTGTTACCACCTTTAGCGTTACTACCATTACTAAGTTCACCCGATAAATCTCCCTTAGGACCCACAGTAGCAATTTCTTTCCAGGGATTTTTAGCTTTAGTAAGCTCATCTAAACTTAAAGATAGCTTCCCTTTCAAGAAAACCCAGTACACTTTGAAGAGATACTCCCAACTAGTTTTGTCATCAAAATCCACTTGAACCTGCACCGTAAAATTAAAAGGCCTTTATGGTAGACAAAAGCTCTCTACTCTTCAATAATATGAGCATACCAATTATAATAGTTACCAAACAAGGAAGCACAACCAGTGGACAGGAATCAATTGTATAAGGCATAGTTAATCATACCATTTCCTTATTTCCTAATGTGCTGTTTTCGATCAGCATTATAGTTCTCATGCACGTTCCACAAAATCCTTTATTTCCTCTTACATTCACGTAATCAGCATCTTTAGTGCAATTCTTGCATAAGGAATATGTACAAGTATAGCACATATAATAAGAAGCCTTCTGACAAGTGCTACATATATGCCACCCTGAAACGTACAACAAATAGAACACCAGAAAATTAATGAAACAACAAGTTAATCATTGAAACTTACAAATAAGTCATATAAAAATGTTAGACAGCAACTAATCAAGAAGCAAGAGTCCAAGTCAATGAACAGACATGGAAGTTACCATTCGCTATGCATGTGGAGAAAGTATGATATTATGATCGAGATTAACAGTATGATATAATATCATAATTGAGATAGATATACTAATCCAAGAACCACTCGAGAACAAAGAATCCAAACCAATGACAGTATGACAGAACAATGGTTAATTAACTGTGAAGCAAGTAAAGAAGAGCATGAATCTAGATAACAATAACACAAGCTTCAACACTTCCCAGAACTTATATATTAATTCAACTGAAATAAAAGTGACAAATATTTATCAAAACTAACTAAAATGCAACATACCACAGTACCATTTTGCCATTGATTTAAAGAATGCCTCATCCCTTTTGATACAGGCTGGATGGTATGCCTTAGGACAGCCCCTGACACGTAAAATCTCATATAATTAACCAAGTAAACAGCAGAAATGCAAAAGAAAATTAATATAGAAGCCAAACTAAAGAAAAGAAGATTAAAAATAAACAACCATCTGTTACCTAAAGAAGAAGACAATCGATTGCACTAAATGAATTATTAGTACCATAAAATAAAGAATTAGACTTGTAATATTTGACATGATTACATGAATATGACACGCACAAAAGGCAAAAAAACATAACACGACATGACACGAATACATTTTCAAAATTTATATAATATGAATTATAAACTGCCAAAATCGGTATAAATATTAAAAAAAAAACCTCAAACATGATTATGACACGATAAAATATACGAATATGACATGAATATACGAATTGCCTGGTCTATAAAGAATGAACAGTGGCATAGGCATCAGCATAGTACATCCGCATTTAACTGAAATTAAATCCAGTTCAAATTTCCCTAAACAAAAAGCTCATATCAGTTGAGCAAAAGGTTAATAAATTTTCAGCCTAACTTAGCAAATCTTTGAAGTTCAAGCAAACAATAAATCTAGTTTTAACCTTAATGTTGGCCAATTTCCTACATTTTCTGATCAACCAAACAGAAAAGAGAAAGAAGTTACAAACCAGTGGCGGGTCTTGACATTGATTATTTGGGGCAATTAATATTATATATTTTTCTCATAAGGCCTTTCCTATGATATTTATTCATACTAAAAAAATACGCGTGTGCGTATATGCAAACTTTAGAGTAACAAAAGGTACTGTTCATAAAACAAAACAAAACTATCACTA
>JBBYHM010000005.1:3853965-3867762 GCA_038381775.1 Adansonia rubrostipa | reverse complement strand
AAGAGTAGACTAACCCTTTTACAAAGTCTACGAGTTGAGGATAAAGCTCTAACTCTCTCAGTTTGATGATCTATTGGGTTTTTGTCCTTTTTACATTTTGCTTCTATCAGAAATAATTTATTGGGTTCGAATGGGGTGGAGAACGGTGTCGTTTGTCATGAAACAGTGCATTATTGCACTTGAATATCTTGCATGTTTATCTTATTAGAACTTGCTAGTTGTTACTGCTACGAAATAGGAATTGCATTGGGAAATATAAATCCGGTATTCAATTGTTTGCCTTTTTTAGGGAACCGTGACAGTGGATTCGAGACCACCAGAGACCCTTTCAGGATAACAGCTAAAAGTATCCTCCCTCGGAGTAGTATTGCCCTTCTCGCCGTTCTTGAATTACATCTTACAAAAACCATGCAACTTGTCTCGGGCGTCGCCTTCAGTGCTTTAGTGGTAGTACGAGGTTAGACCTTCACTTCGGCGAAGTCTTCTTAGTTCACAATGTCACATCAATCCTGGATTAACACTTGCTATTTTATTCATTCCATTATGTTTACAACTTCGGACATAAATGCTCTGTTTGCACTTGTAAAAGGATGTTCAACCCTTGGCTTTTACTTTCAAGACTGCTCTTTTTTTTTTTAATGAAAAAAAAGTAGTTCAATTAAGCAAATACTGAGAACATCCAAAACACGCAGAGGATCACTAGACAAAAATATATAGCCCTAATTTGTTTAGGATGCTGATCGAGAAGGTGATGGGATTATATTGAAAACAATGTGAAGTACTTTTATCATCAAGGATCAAATCTGGGTATCTTTTCAAAGGAATCAAACATAGCTGGCAATCTTAGTATAACCATAACAACTCACATGTTAAATATAAACAAATCTTATTACCGGCTCATATAACATCACAGCATCGTGCTTTGCACTAAAATGAAAACCCATATAATTTGAGCAAATGCAATGCAATTCAATGCAACATAATTAATTAATTAGTGTGCTACAACATTTTATCTAAATCTATAGTTTTGACTTTAGTTGTGTTCTTGAGCAGTGGCTGCCAATGCTGCTAGTGCACACAAGTCATAGCTTACTTTGTTTGATTTAGATTGAGCAGAAAATTGTCACTTTATGTGGGTATCTCTTGTACATGTTATGTCATCACAGATTTAGGCAAAATTGGATGAGATATTGATGTTAAGTAATAGGTCAAATTTGGTGTAACTTTTGTCATATAACTTGACTTTCTCTGAATACTGCTGCTGTAAGCTTTGTTCTGCTTATCAGCTTCCTTCCTCTCACTCTTGGTTCTCTTATTTCTCTTAAAAACCTTTCTGAAACCATCATGTGTCTTGACTCTAATGCTTTGGCAAACTAGAATTCAGCAGATAACTTTAGTTTTGTCCTGACCCTGTTGCTCGCATTCATACCCTTCAATCCAATGATAGACTAATGCAATTCCAAAATTCCAAAGGTGGCATTGGATCTTTTGCGCTAATAATTGTATCAACCAATATTATAGTTTCTTAAATTCTTTCTTTCTTTTTCTTCTTTAAGACCAGTACGGGTGGCTACAGGCACTGGTTTTTTTTATCATTTTAAAAAATTTACATTTCGTACCTTACATTTATTGGATTGAGAAAATGTATTAATTATACTTTAACCAATATCGTTATATAATACTAATAGATATCTATATATATATATATGTATAGATATATAGATATATAGAGATTAATACTTGGCTTTGGGCTATTTCGGAGTGTCTTATTACATTAACTGAAGAAGCTACCCAAGCATTAGACTATTCATCGGCAGATAAAAACCACTTTCTAGGACAGGAAAAATTGGTTATACCCCAAGGTATAGCAGACATGTTAAACTTGTTTGTTTTTTGTTTTTCTCCCCCAAGAACCTTGTATCCATCTTTACATCAGAAGCAGCCTAAAACATTCTTCTTTGGTTAGCAATTTTGCTCCGCAGGAAACTTTAGGCTGATCTTTTAGTGAGTGCAAGAATGGTGGATACCATCAACTTGTAGTCAATTGGCTTTGTTAGATACGCATCCATGCCAACCTTCAAGCATTTTTCTTGATCCGATGACATTGCATGTGCTGTCAAGGCAACAATCGGAATGTGCCAACCGGTCAATGCTTCTGATTTCCTGATTGCTTTTGTTGCTTCATATCCATCCATCTTTGGCATCTGTTTTAACATAATACAGGAAAGTTAAACACTACAACATGACAAAGTTGGGAAAATATGGTTAAATGCTATGTGTGGGTCAGCATGAAGCATTGTTTAGTCAGCATTTCTTTTGGATCACTTTATTTTCTGCTAACCAAACAATGCTTCAGTTTCTGATTTTTCTCTTTTAATAGGTAATACTGTTGGTGTGCATTATCTTCTAAGGGATTTCTTACTCGACAGTCCATTAGAATCAAATCATATGGAGGAGAGTCACGAATTTCTGTCTGCAGTCTGTTCCTTCTTTCCTGCAATGAGGACTCCCTTCTACACTCTTTTCCAACAAGCTCGCAGTTCAAGGCATCCACTGCCTGCAGTCCATCCCCAACAGCCATTACTGTAGCTCCCATTTTTTCCAGCATGATGGTCGCTACTCTTTGGAGAACAGGTGTGTCTTCTGCAAGCAGTATCCGTAGGCCTTCAAGAGATTTCTGTCCATTTGCTACCTTACTTGTGTATGAATTATCTCTATCTTTAGCGCTGCTGCCGGAACAAAGTTGTTCCTGGGAATTAAAATTTTCACATTTGGCATCTGTGTCATTTAACTTAGGCCTGGCATTACATTGATCGTCTTCTGCCCTTAGATTGTTCACTTCTGAACCCAAAGCTGGGAATTCAACTAGGCAGTTCTTAAGTGTCTGACAATTTGATGGATTAAATTTTGTGGTTACTTCACTTGACTGCTCACCGATATGCACAGAACTGACAGAATTAGCTCCAACCATTTCAGAAATATCAGAATCATCAGAGCTACAAGTCTCAAAATGTGTTGAATCGATTTCGAGACATTCATGAGAATCACTTTCTTTCACTGTACGTCTTGTTCCATTTGGACTTCTCTTGTGCAGTTCAACCAATCTATCCTGTATGACAGTTTCCAAAATATGAAGCATTTTTGCCTTGTACAATGGTTTATTAACCATCAACATATGTCCTTTCCTGCGGAGCTCCATCTTTATCGCATTGGAAGTATCATGATTCAGCATCCATGCAAATTTCACTTGGCCAGAGAATTTGTCAAGAAAATTAAGCTGTTCTTTCCATATATCGGTGCTCAAGTCAAGCAACCCCAGATCAACAACTATGACGTAAACTGGGTTCCTCATCCCTTGTAGGCTGTGTACTTTAGATCTAAGAGGTTCAGCTAGTGAATAACGAGTGTCGAAACCACAAGTACGAGTTCTGGTGGCATGAAACAGTTCATGAAGGATTTGCGTCAGTTCATTCCACTCCGATGCTTCCAAAGTGGGTACTCCATTTCTAGACAGCCACTGGGACATAATCAATCTACCCATGCTGCCATGTAGGGCAAGGATCACCTGCATTCATGTTTTATTTATGTTAGCTTTTATTGTTGCTTTGAACCTTAGTCTGCATTTTGAGCACCTGACAACAAATTCTATGGTGGCCTCCCCTGGCTGATGCTCAGGCAAGCTGAAAGTAGAAAAAAAATTTTTTTTTTTCTAGGACGAGGTCTGGACAGGATACTAACTATTTGTACCCTAATGTACACTCCCTCAGAAAGCTATCAGGATAAACATGACAGTGTTGAGTATTAAAATGCTTTCTCAGAAACCTGTTCTAGAGATGAGTGAAGGCTGTAATATTGACTCTGGGGGGGGGAGGTGGTGTTATGCAAATAGGAAATCAAACTTAGAAGGTGACCAATTAAAAATAAAGGGAAAAATAAAAAAAGGTTTGCTGCTTCAAAGAGCAAAACTTTACTCACCGCTACATTTTGCTTTGCGAAATCCATTTGACCATGTTGTTCTGTGCCATCTGCAGGAGTACTAAGAAGCAAGAACAGTCTCATTAGAGTTCCTGGACCATTCTTTTTTACAACCTTGATTTCGCCACCCATCTTGTTAACCTGTCATTGACAGTACAAGGCTATGAGCGAAGAAGAGATGCAATTCATCATTTTGTGCGGTTGACTACAAAAAATGGTCATTATTCTTAAGAATTTCTTCTGTTTTGCCCAACAAGATTCCAGCATGATGTAACTTCACATGCGGAAGGGTATTGTAATGGATTATGAATTTCTGTGCCAAGACACTTACCAAAGTTCTCACAATGCATAGTCCAAGACCCGTGCCACCATGCCTGAAAAACAAGAAAAAGATCTTGGAATAAAATCTCTGTTCATTACATTTCTTAATCTGTCCATGGATTACTTCCACAGTAGACTTAATTTCCATTTTTTTTTCAATTGACCAGCTTATAAAAATTGATCTGATCTTGGTTAAAGTACTTACGTCCGGGTTGTTGAAGGATCGGCTTGCTCAAAGCTCTCGAACACAGATTCCCATTTGCTTGGATCAATTCCTACAGATCATGCAAAATAGATGACACAAGCTACCTCGAGATGGAACAGTTTCAAATTACAAATGTACAATACATATACAATTCGTACTGTTTCAACAAACCGAAGAATCATACCACTGCCGGTGTCATCAACTTCAAACCAAAGAATCATTTTGTTGTCTCTCTTGCTGGCCTTCTTCATATGGTTTCCATGTTGCTTCAACTTTGTCTTTAATGCACAGAGTGGTATCTTCGGATCTGGAGAAAGCTTCCCAGAATCACTAGACACATTGGGATTCTCACACCATCCACGCAGAATAATATGACCCGCTGAAAGCAATTTGAAACAGTTAATCATACAAGTTGACTTTAATGGAAAGTTCTGTTGGAGAGTAATGGCTTATCACCACTTCTATAAGCTTGAAATAAAATACTTGGTTCTTTTTGTGTTTGAAAAGTACATCGAGTTTTCAGCTGCTGGATGTTACAATAAATATAACAATAGCTTGTCTAAATCAAATCAAGGCACTTACTTTCCATTTGATCATCTGGTTTGATTAAAGGGTTCAACTCTCGGAAGTTTACATGCCTAAAACCATACAAACAATTCAATATACTTATCCACCCTCAAAGAAGAGACTTTTCATTATCTTCAACCTCAATCTTGTCCAAAACCATAGAGAACCAGCCAATCCTTGGCTTATTTAGGTGACTTAATTATAGTTTTAATTTGTTTCCCAGTTTAATGAAAAAAAGTCTGGCTTTTTAATTGATTTGGTTTTTCTTAACTTCTATGCACTATAGATGTATTGGCATTCCCCCCCCCCCCCTACGCATAATTCTTCCTGAATCCTGGCAGATGTTCCTTTTATTTTTCTTGATGTTTGCTTTCTCTCACCATTAGAAATCAGTTAAACAGTTTTTTTCTTTTCATGGTCCCAATCCAATGTTGAATTGTTTAGTAGCTTATAATATGAAACTAGTACTAGGAAAATAGAGCAATATAAATGTTCATCTTACATGTTGTGAACTTGATGGAATTGCTTATTAGATTTGCAAAAACTTGAACTACTCTGGCAGAGTCTCCTCTAACTAATTTTGGAATATCATCTGAAAATATTTAACCAAAAAAAAAAAAGAGGAACAAGGGAAAAGGTTATAGAATGTCTGTATTCAGATAATATAGATCTTAGATCATAAGTTTAGATCAGAAAAAATAGTTTTCTCGAACCCAGAAGTTTGAGTCATACCAGAGAGATCAAGAACAGTCTCCACATTGTGGTTAATGCACTGTACAGAGAACATATCAATCAGTCCTTCAAGTTCCCTTCCCAAGTCAAACTCAGCTTCTTCTAACACCAGTTTTCCCGATTCAACCTATGAAATATTTGGAACAACAATGATTTGCGGTCTGATTTTCGAGATTAGAAGGTGTACTATTAGAGATAAGTTCTATAATGTATGATAACCAGTAATTGCACCTAGCAATGTAACTGTACTCATGGTAAGTGTCAGATCTAAATATGTGTCTAACATGGATATGCTCAGTAATTTTTAAGTTTCTTTATATATTTAGAAGATCATATTCATAACTCTATTCTTACGTTCAAACATATGTCGAACATGTTGGATATGGGTACTATAGGGAAAATGAAGACTCTGGGTAACATAGGCTCCCAGCCAGCCATCTTTCCTCACTAAACAAGTGAACAATTAAA
The DNA here is from genome assembly GCA_038381775.1 of Adansonia rubrostipa. Taxonomy (NCBI): domain Eukaryota; kingdom Viridiplantae; phylum Streptophyta; class Magnoliopsida; order Malvales; family Malvaceae; genus Adansonia; species Adansonia rubrostipa. The sequence continues at coordinate 3,861,494 of JBBYHM010000005.1, read as the reverse complement.
AAAAAATTACTATCTAAACCATGGTAGTTAAAACTCTTATAGTTTTATCTTTCTTCTTTCATCAATTAAGGCATTAAAAGGACTTCTAATTGAAGAATGACATGTTGCTCAGAAATCTGTCTGATGACACCTGCATTTATTCATTTAATCGTGCCTAAAGGACCCTTAATTCTATAGTTTTGAAGTTGATTGTTTTAGGTGGAGATACATAAAAGTAACCGCTTAATACTTATAGATGAAATCTCTTCAATGAGTATGCTTTTGTATTTATATTTAAAACATGGTCTTTGATCTTAAGAGCTGCTATGCAAATATTTACTTGATATTTCCCAATTCCATAATTGATTTGTCCTGCATCTCACCTTGCTCAGATCCAATATGTTGTTGAGAAGCCGAAGTAGAGCTGTTGAGCATTTACGGATCTGGGTAACCATTGCATACTGCTCATTTGTAAGACAGTCATCACAGATAAGAATGTCCAACAATCCAATAACAGCAGCCATTGGCGTCCTCAGTTCATGACTGTAACACAATCTATCCGTAAGTTGCAGGCATACTGAAAGTTTTCAAGGCAAGTTTAACTGATAAAATGGAATATAGTCGCTCGGCTAATGAGTTTTTAAGCACGGTTCCTAGAGGCAAAATAACAAAACAAACATAGAGCAGAAGGAAAAGTCTGGCTTGTAGGTATTGAAATGGGTTACCTCATATTTGCAAGGAATTGGCTTTTATAGTTGCTTGATGCTTCAGCTCTTCTTCTTGCATCAAGATGACTTATCAATTCTGCTCTGAGTTTCATTTCCTTTGATACTCCATTTGTCAGTATCAAAATACATACACATCCAATCACCAGGATACATACAGATGCAGATATCAATATGACCAATGTTTTCAAGGCTCGCTCTTCAATCTTCCCCATTATATACTTTCTTGGAATGATGATGACTCCAACCTGCACCATTTCTAACATATTTTAGTGTCATTTCGAACTGTTATAAACTTTAGTAATATGTATTATATGTTTGAAACATAAAGAGATCATCTCTGTGATATCTTCGTATGGATCTGAAAGTCCGACATGTATCCTATGATCCAATGCCTAATTTCAAAGTTAGGAAAAAGATGATATATTTTCTGAGCTTACCATAGGTAATCTTTTTAGGTTCAGAAAAAATGAATCAATGTAATAATGCTGGCCGCCAAGACTGGCCTTCTCCACATGAACCACATTACCAGGGGGAAACTTGTTGCCGTAGGCTTTTTGTAACCACTGAGCTCCCAATCGTATCACATGATCCTCCGAATCAAAAGCCATCATAAGCCCGGGCCCCTTTGTTGTATTTTTTAAGAGAGGAGCATTAGTGGATGTGGCCAGTAAGTAACCCTCTTGTGAGGTCAAATATATGTACCCGCTATGCACTCCAACCAGTTCTTTCATCAGCTGGCCTACACTAACAAGTGCAGTGGTGACACCTACCACAGCTACAATACTTGTATTCGAAGAGTCCCATACTGGCAGTGCTGCAGAAAGCAACGGTGAATCTGTATACTTGCTGACTGCCACATGCCATGAAGCTACCCCATCAGGCACTTGTGAAGGGCCTGCTATATTGATAAGATCATCTGGTGCAATTTGCAGTGCCTTTCCTGTCTTCTCCCCACTGACAGGATCGAGTGGTTCACGGTACCATTTTGCTGAAACATTACCGTGAATGAATTGGTCATTCCACCCCTGTCGTGGTGACAGCATTTTGTTGTCATAAGACTCACCGGTACTGATTGAATAATTTGCAAGATCAGAGTAGATATAAAACGTATTGTTACTCCTGGGGTCTCTATGGAATGCTTGGACAAATCCATTTTTGTAATTTATGGTTATGGAATTGAGAGCTTTACGACTGGCGAATAGTGCCCATGTTATGTCTTTCATCATTTGATACAACTGCTAAGAGTGCAAGAATCAACCAAAAAAGAAAAAAGGTTACTGAATAGGGATTTCTCAAAAGAGCTTCAAAACAAGAAAATAATATAAAGATCAACCTCAACTTGTTCTGCCTGAGTGCTAGGATTGCTGTACCGCCGGATAACATATTCTGATAACTTGACCTGGGCAGACGTTATTTCTGAGGTAGAATTTAAGATATTCCACATCCGTAGGATAGGACGCTGAAGCAGTTCATAACGAAGACCAAAAGCTAAGGTGTTCAGTGACTTTGTTGTATAGATCCTTGTAAAATGCCAAGTTAGAATTGTCAGCAGCCCGATCAAAATAGCTAGCATGACCTGAAAGAGATGTTAGGAAAAACACTGATTAATCAAATTCTGGGCCATCAGCATGGAAATTAAGAAGATAGTTAAAGTTAAAAGGATGATCTACATGATTCAAGGTTTTGGCTAAGGGGATAGGAGGCCAAACAGTAAAATGGGATCAATCGAGTGAAGCAATATGTAGTTTCATTTTATGCCTTTCAAGCATCTAATCATCGCTTCTGCTATGATATGAGCTAAATTCTTAAGCTTTTAATATTCAGGTTGATAAAATTCAAGCTCAAATGGTTGAAATTCTAGCCAAAAATAACTAACTTGGAAAGGAAATTTTGTACTAACCATGATGGCAAGGCGAGCTACAAAAACACTGTAATATGACGAAAGACAATGAGCACTTGCATGATGGAACTCTTCCTGTTCAACATCACTATGGAAAATCCTGCGACCTCGGGGGGCTGTTTTCCTTCCCCAAGATAAAGCAAAACCTGGAATTCTATTGAATATCTTCCTCAAAGAAATACCCATTGGAGAGGCTAGAATTTGTGAACGTTCAGAATTTCTCGGAGCAGTAGTTTCAAATGATTTTTTCTGCAATATTGAAACCAACCATGAAGTGTACAGTGTTTGCAGATTCAACAGGATCTTATGTGCAAATGTTTATGTATGTATGTAGGTATGCTTGGGCGCGTGTACTATGTAGAAAGAGAAAGAACGTAAGTTTATTCTTAAGTGGGGGTGTTTTTAATACACTGCTTTCTTTTGTCATTTCCCACTTTTTTGAAGGCAACAAACGATGCAATTTTCAGAAGTGGTGTTTTATTCCTTCATTGACAACATCTTTCCCACATCTTTCTTATCTTTTCTTTTTTGATCTGTTTCTAAATTTTATGCAGAAAGTTAAAGAGCTAAAAATAATAAAAAGAAAAAAGTATGAGGTCAGATTTTTCAATATTCTTGTACAGATGAAGTCACGTAGAGTTCAAGCATCAAGTTTTATCAAACAGGTTAACTTTATCTTAAGCAACTTTTTAATACCATTTCGTTCAAGATGTTTCAGCTATACCTTTAACTTTAGGAAAGTATGTAACTAAGATGAGCTTACCAGGTCAGTAAAAATGGTGAAACTATTTTAAAATCACCACACTTTGGATTGTTCTGAATAGATCCTTTTTCCCCCAAATAAACATGGTTAAGCATAGAGTCAACCGTCAAATTCAGTTGAATGGGATAGTGCCTATACCATCAAACTATTCCCCAAAAAAAAACAAAGTCAAGTAATTAGCCAATGGTTGAAAAATTGGGACCCTGAATTCATGGTTAAGCCCCATTGCAACTAGCATTTTAAAGCTGGTCATTCGGTGAGATATGATTTGTTTAACTTGGTCGGCTGGGTATGAACAATGAGAAGAGCCAATGATTACATTCATCATCGTCATTATTATTCTTATTATTATTATTATACTATCCTAAAGGCCTTTAATTTTACTATTATTATTATTATTATACTAACCTAAAGGCCTTTCATTTTGTTCATACTATTTAAGTCTAAACAAATATTTGCTAATTGTCTATCTAAATCCCTCATAACATTTTTTTTTCACTAAATAAAGACTTTCATGATCGCATTTATAGAAGAAATTAACGTAACTGAAGTTTACTATTGGAAGTGTATAGTTAATGATTATAAATTATACCTAAACTCTCTTTATTTTACTATAAAAATAATTTTTATTTAAGCAAAAATTCTTTTTGATTAAAGAAGACTAATTTGAATAAACAATAATTTGAGTCAGAAAAGACTAATTAACTTAATTTAAGTCAAATTTTTTGAATTAAACGAATAATGTAACTTCGAAAAGCTACAATCACCGATTCAACTTCAATAAAGTTTACTTGATTTGCAGGCGTTTCATCCTGTGGAACTTTGCTTTTGTGACTCCAACTCACTAATCCATCATCACTTATAAAGAAGTTAAAGGGTCATAGTAATTGTCACTTTTAAAGCAACATGACTTGGCAAGGGTGTGTGCCAATAATCATCCAACACTGTTCCATCCATATCGCATGCCTTACTAAGAAGATAACCGGATAAAGGCATAAAAATAATATTACATCAAATCAAGTTTCATTCATTCCTTTGTCTTCACTAAGCAATAAACAGCTGTTACCACTAAACTCTGCTTCAGAAAACCCACATTTCCTCCCACTTGACACAACGTAAGAAAGCACCTCCGTTGTTTTTTCATTGGTTATCCTATATATACAGGGGCCTTTCTTGGTGTATTTTTGAGGCTGAAAAAATTTTGGAAATCCCCTTACATGGTTATTTATTTTATAATTACATCTTTTCCATACAAAAAAAGAAGATAGAGTGCTACTAAAGTAAATTTTTGGTCATAGGCTTATGTCTTTATGTTCTTTAACCATTTAAAGTTTCTTTTCTTTTCTATTTTTTTCTTCTTTATGGAAGGGGTTTGGCCATAAATTGATGGGTAACATTACGTATTTTAAGCCTGCAAAGGACAAACTCCTAGTGAAGAGGCAATATCTTCGGTATGATTACTGTGGCTAACGGGTTTTCTATTTGATTATGATGGGTTATTTATAATAAGTTTTTTTTCTTTTGGTCTATAGGTGAAATTCACTAGCCAATAAAGTAGATGTTGAGAAAAATTGTCATCGGAGTCAGACAAAGGATCAAGTGAAATCAGAAGGGTCGTAGGTGGCAATAGCCATTTGACGATTGGTTGGTTTCTATAATGGAAGAGTATTTCTTTTGTACCATTGGCGTTGACAAAATGTTTATGGCCATTGAAAGCTAGTGGTATTATTAGATTTTTAAAGCAAAACCAATTAAACAATCATATCATCAAATTCACACAATCCAACACCGTCCACTTTGGTGCGCTCATAATAGCATATCAAGAAAAAAGTTATAAATATTATAGTCATGCTGCATGCTAAATGGCACATATATATATATATAGAACCGGACGTACGTGTATCCCAAATGGCCGAACCTGATGTGCGCATGGCTAGCTTTGAAGTCCCTTTTTCTTTTTGGGCGGTTCCACTACTCGCAGTCGGAAATGGTTGAAACCAGGGGATGACAGCCAGGTTAGTATATAAACCCAACTAAGCTAAGATGGTCTCCAGGGGGATACCATCTATATATATATATATGAGCTGATATTTTCTTGATGTTGATTAGGCATCAGAATAAAGCTATAGCTGCAGGATAAGAATGCTGTTGTAAATGATGTCTATTTTTGAGTGATGCAACAACGAAAATATTTGTGATGCCAATCAGATATGGAAACAGTTATATAGCCATTTCCATCCATAATGAAAATTTAAAGCTTCTGATATTAGCAACACAAGGCTGAATCTGATTTGATCAGTCAAATTAATGAGAAACAATCAAGATATATATATATATATTATTACGAGGTGATGAACACAATATTGATCTAGTTGTATACCATTTATTATTGTCAAGATCCAAGATCCAAACAAATAGGTTCAACTCCAAACCAACACTTTGAGGCAGGTCGCAGGCCCAATGGATGAAGCTGTTATCATCACTATAACTAAACTAAAGCCTTCTAATTCTTGCTGCTAGCGAAAAAATACATAGAACTGAAGACTAAAAGAATACTGTAAGTTATAAATAATATTTTTACATGTGGCGTCGAAAATGCGGCCCATCCCATCTCCATAGCACGCTCTGTAGTACGAAGCCCCTCATTTGTGGCCTCAGCTGCTTTTTGAACTCTAAATCACAGTCTCTTTTTTAATTCCGAAGATATAATAATTTATATATTTTATTATATTATAATTATTTTAAAATATTTATATTTATATAAATTTTAATAAATAAATAATTTATATTATATAAATTTTGAGATATACATTCGTGTCAAATTTTAATTACTTTATTTATATTATATTTATATAATTATATATAATATTATCAGTCTAATAAAAAAACATGCTCCAAATTAAATTGTCCTTAGGAAATCCCTATTATTAATGCCATACAATCTCACAGTCACATGAATGCCAACAGCCTTTATATTTCCAAACACAAACTTCAGCTGCTTGTCGGTTTATACATTATGAAGTTACTTTGGTTGTTCAAGTTCATTTGTCACAATGAATTATGTTGACATAACGTTTTTCCCACCTACTTCAACGGCATCACAAATTCTATCAAGAGATAATCCTGCGAGCACAAGAACTCTAAAGCAAAATCATGAAACTAGAAACGAATTTGATGGTAGATGGTGCATAGTCTTAGCTAGATTGATACTCTAATATGAGTAAAGTCTAACATCAACTACAAACGTCTGCACCTTAATGTTGTAAATATTGAATAGCATTGTCTTTAGCTTGATTCTCCCATGTTCACCAGCTATAAAGCTGCAAAAACTAGACGGTAAACCAAGTCTAATTTTGCCATATGTTAAGAGCAAAATTAAGTTGCATATCGGGAATCGTATCATCAAGGAGACGCATCAACCTTAATCATAGCCAATGCGATGGCAATAAGTGTAAGAAACATAGGTGACGCCAAAGCACAAATATGAAACTGTAAGGCTGCTAGCTTTCATATGAAGCAAAAGAATCCCTAACCATGGAAAGAAAAAATTGTGAAGAATTCAATGCAATTGCAAATGTAAAGTGAAATTCAAATGGATTAAAAAGATTTCACAGGATATGAAAACAGAACAATAACACTTATTACTTAACGAACAAAGCATCACAGGATATCAATGGATGACTGATTGGTTTAACTGATCCTGACGGCTTAGAGCCTGTTCAGCCCCAATTTTTTTAACTTAAGAATTAAAATAAAACTCTTATGAAAAATAAAAATTTTACCTCTGGAATTTCGGGATTGAAAATAGAGTAAAATGCAACATTAAACCATGTAATGGATTTTCCCTGTGAGTTTTATAATATGATTAAATGATGGATCGCAAGTGTTGAATGTTTCGTTAGAGGAGGCGGTAAAATGGTGGAAAATAAAGGGGCACATGCAGTTTCAGAAGAGTAGATAAACTCAGATCGTTGAAATTACAGGTGAGATATATAACTTATTAGTTATCAGAATAGCATTGCAGCTACATAAAACAAGATTGACAAACAAATCATAGCTCTTGCTTTGGCTTCCCTATTACTGTTGCATCCTCTTACATTGTTTCACAGGATAATAATTTATTAGAGTATATGGTAGGAAAATAAAATAGCCAAAAATC
>JBBYHM010000005.1:3819233-3832003 GCA_038381775.1 Adansonia rubrostipa | reverse complement strand
TCTGAAATTTTGTTTATTGTCGTTTCGTTAATGGCTTAGGGTTCGATTTTGTGTTAACATGTTTTGTTTTTGTTTCGTGTTTGATCAGAAATGGGTAAGTGAAATAGGGTTTTCTTTTTTTTTTTAAAGTAGTTTTCTACCTTGTTTTCATGTCATTGTGGTTAATTAGGGATTTGTTGGTACAGATCATCGTATTGTTTTTTTTTTCTGCTTTAATTACGGTAATGATGTTGGTGAATTTCTTATATTTCAGTGTTTTTTTTAAATGTTTTTAAAGAATATTGAGGAATTCTGTGAAATTCAATATAGTTTGAGGTTTGTGTTTTTGGGAACTCAAAGGGACTTAAAAAACATGTTAACTTGAATATATGGGTAGCAAATGCTTTTGATTTTACAAGAGGCATGATGGTCATCTGTAAGAAAGTAATGGTAGCTTTAACGGGATGGCCTGGTTGTTTTATGTTCAGGCCGGGGTTCGAAAATAAGATTTGGAAAACATTACTTAGGTTGAGTATATTATCATGATATATGTAAGGCTTTCTCCTTGCATCTTTAACCAGCATAGTTGGAATGAAACGGTTGAACTGGATAGGGCATTGTCATTGCCTCCTATCATTATCAATAATGATGCTGGATTTTGGAAGTTACTAATCTATGAGAATCATAATCTGGCTAGGGTATGGGATTTTCTAATGTAGGATCTAATTTTGGTGAATAGCATCGAAAATTTGCATCATTGGGGGCGTTAATCTGTGGAATTTTGCACATAATAAATGCCCTTCATGGTTTGCAATCCATTCCTTTTTGCAACAGTGATGGATTCTACTTGCATCTTTAAGGCCTGTGAGTTGTTATACTTGTGCCATTAAACATTCATGTTCTCATTCCTAGATTTTCTTTTCTTAGGAAAGGGCATGGCAGCTGAGGATGGTCTTGGCATGTCGACTCTGCAGTCTCAGCTAAGTGAAGCTCATGAAATGTGGAAGCTGGAGATGGAAAAAAGCCGAATCCAAGTAGATGTGTTGCAAGCCAAACTTATGGAGGTAAAGGCTTGCATACAAGGGTCAGAGGAGGAATCAAAGAGGGAGTTGGATGTTCTTTGGCGAAGGATAAAAACGAATGCAGCTGTATTAACTTACTTGAAATCTAAAGCAAGAGTAATGGCTGTTCCTGATTTAGCCCATGAATCATGTGGCATCAAACTATTAGAAGGGGTTGGACTTGTGGATAAAGAAGGTACACCGTTGTCTGGTTGGTCAAGAAGTGTTGATATCTCTTCATTTGATTGTCCGGATGAGGAAACATGGATTGGAATTAGCAGACAACAAGGTTCTTTGGATGAACAAGATGTAGCCTATATTGGTGAATTAATCAAGTCTGTGCGAATGATCACAGATGTAATGGAAGTTCTTGTTAAGAGGGTCATCATGGCAGAATCTGAAACTGCTATTGAAAAGGAAAAGGTAACTTTAGGTCAGGAAGAAATTAAAAAGAAGGCAATCCAAATTGAGAATATGTCTATAAAGTTAGAAGAGATGGAAAGGTTTGCTGTATGTACAAATAGTATTCTTAATGAAATGAGGCAGAGGGTCGAGGACTTGGTCGAAGAAACTTCTATACAGAGGCAACGAGCTGCTGAAAATGAACATGAACTTTCTCGTGTGAAGCAGGATTTTGAGTCCCTGAAATCTTATGTTAGCAGCCTTATTAGTGTTAGAGAAACTCTTCTTTCATCAGAGAAGCAATTTGAAACCATTGAGAAGCTCTTTGAACGGTCAGTATGATTTTCAAGTTCTTTGATTTCCTTGACTATACTTGTTCTTGATTCTTAAATGTTTGTTCTTTTTACATGTCAATATCAGATCACACAAATATGCTTGCTGGTAATTTATGTATTATCATACTTTCGGCAAATTATGACATGGATCTCTCATTGCATTCATTGTATTTCAACTATCAGTAAGATGTTTGCTTGAAGGTAGATTTCCTATTCTCTCACTCTGCTTTTGTTCTACCGAGGAACGCAATTTGAAGAGTCCTTTTGGCTAGTGTGCAATTTTAGGGCTTAGGTTAGTACCGGCATGAACTTGATTTATAAGTGCATGATAGCAGCAGCTATTTTCATACATTCAAAACCGCATTTTGTGTCTGAATAGGTGAGCGGTTGTGCCAGGTAGTGGTGGGATTCAACGCTACTCTTGCATATCTTTCTTGTGAACGAGCTTCTTTTATTCAGTAATCTTTTTCACGAGTCTGTCTTCATTTTGTCGAATCAGGCTAGCCACCAAGACAATGCAGCTAGAGGGTGAGAAAATGCAGAAAGAGGCCGAAGTTCAGAAGCTTATGGAAGAGAATGTGAGATTGACTGCGCTTCTTGACAAGAAAGAAGCTCAGCTTTTGGCCATGAATGAACAATGCAAAGTAATTGCCTTAAGTGCTTCAAATATATGATCTGATCCGATTAGCAATCTTGTTCTACCGCCTGTCGCACTTCGCTGCCTTGTTGCTTATTTCCAGCGGCTAGATGACCAGCCAGAGAACTGTAACACTGTGAAGAGAGCAGGGAACTTGAATTAGTGCCATTGTTGTGATTTCCAAAATTGGAACCATAAAGTGTGGATGCATATTGTTGTGCTATCAGAACATGAATTTGGTGTATTAATGAACCAACAAAAAACTATAAGTACGATGCTTTGTTTGAATCCCCATTTTCTTAACCCCATTTCGTAGGTTGCATGAATAAACTATGTTTCAAACTTCGGATTTTATAATGCTTTTATTGTGACACGTAAGCACAATGGAAATTTGTTTCCTTTAGGCTGGAATTGGATGACAAACTGTATTTCTATATTTTTGTAGATGGACGGCTTGGATTCCATGGCAAAAATACATCATGACAAAAGTTTCATGATCATGATAATAATGCTTTGTTAAGAATATATATATATATATATATATATATATATATATATATGGCCAAGAAAAAAAAAACAGAAGAAAATGTCACCGCTTAAGATAATCTTTAAAGAAAAAACTGTAACTAATTAATTATTTTTTTAATTCAGTAAATGCAGTAAATGCGATAAATATAGGTACCATTAATCAAATAATCAAAAAAAGTATATTCGATAAAAAAAATAATGGAAAGTTGATTATGTCACTTTCAGCCATTATTTTCATCCATAAAAGATAAAAGCATTGATCAGATATTTTCATAATTATTTTATTTTTTTGCCAAGATGGCAGCTTACGTGGCAAGAATAACGAAAAGAAAAGGCTCAGAATTTCATCCCTTCGTCCATTTGTTAGCCTCACCAATGAAACCAACCCCCCCCCCCCCCCCCAATTCTCCACTCAAAAATTGATCAAACAAAATCCCTAAATTCTGATACCGGAATTTGAAAGTAAAACCTTTCATTGGCTTTCTTCTGGTTTTGATCCCACCTCAACTGTCTGCTAAAATGCCTCACACGGCTACCGAAGCCCAAGTTGAAGATGGTGGCTCTGCTTCAAAGCCACAGCGAATCATCAAACTTGGCAAAACTCCTGATGATAGCGACAAAAAGGTCCTCTTTTTTTTTTTTTTAAGCTTCTTCAATTGTTTTTGGTGGTTTTTAAGTGCATTTCCTACTAAAACAACCTTGCGATATTTCTGGGTTCTTTAAGTTTTTAGTAAGATTATTGCTTTTGCATAGTACTAGACAAGTGGTAGCAACTGTTTAACGCTTCATTCCTTTTCTGTGAGGGGTTTTTAGGTCCCTAAGAGCTGAAATTTTCTATTCCTAATTACAACTAAAGCAAAATTTTGCTTAAACATTTCGAAACTAGAGCTGGAAAATGTTGAAACCGGCATTTGGTTTGTTTATTGATTAGAAAGATTTTTCCTTTTTTGTGGAGCTTAGTCTCCATTATAATGATATTATTTGTTTTGTTTTCTGATCATTTGTAGAGTGCAAACAGGAGAGTTAAAGATATTGAGATTTGTGTTCCAATTGTGTATGGAACTATTGCTTTTTATCTTGGTCGAAAGGCTAGTGAGTAAGTATGTTTTCCCATGATATAAATGTTTCCTTTTCTTTCTTTTTTTCTTGTTTTGTGGTAGAATCATATCAAATAGATTTATCTCCTTCAATTAGGTCTCAGTCACATAAGTGGACTGTTTATGTCCGTGGGGCAACAAATGAAGATCTTGGAGCGGTGATAAAGCATGTTGTGTTTCAACTGCATCCCAGTTTCAATAACCCTACAAGAATTGTTGAATCACCACCTTTTGAGTTATCAGAATGTGGTTGGGGTGAATTTGAAATTGGAATTAGCATTTTCTTCCACGGTGACATTTGCGACAAGCAGTTGGATTTGTGAGTTTTTTATTTGGTTGCTCACTTAATGTGGTGCCTTGTTTACTAAACAGGTTCAATATTTGCAGGTATCACCATTTGAAGCTGTATCCTGAAGATGAATCTGGCCCACAGTCTACCAAGAAACCCGTTGTTATGGAATCATACAATGAGATTGTTTTTCCAGATCCTTCTGAGTTGTTCTTTGCTCGTGTGCAAAATCATCCAGCTGTTCTTGTGCCGCGGCTTCCTGCTGGGTTTAGCTTGCCTGGTTCGGGTAAATTTACTTGTTTTGCCTTCTTTCTGGACTTTTGTTCGTAAAAAAATTTCTTTACGGATCAGTTTGCTTGTTCTGCAGTATCAGTTGAAAATACGAATGAGAAGGGAAGAGGCGATACCAAGGATCATCCGCTCAGTCAATGGTTTATGAATTTCTCAGAGGCAGATGAATTATTGAAACTTACCTCAGCCCGTCAGCAGGTTGGAATAGCTCAGTTTCTTTTTATATTAGCAATTAACTTGGTTGAGCAATTGTGAAGTGTTCTGGTGTTTATACTTGTTGTGCCATATGCTTGTACAGAAGTCTAGTTACGTACAAGCTGAAGCATCTTTTAATCCATGGAGTAGTCAGCATAACCTGTTTTGTAGATGTTTTGACTCTTCTTTGCCAATTCGATATGAATTCTTGAGTCACACTCGGTAACCTGCTATCTTGGCCATGAATGTGGGTCTGCTCCATAACCTTTTGTCTTGACTGGCAGGCATTTATGTGTCAATCTGCATGTCTAATTTAGTTGTTTGATGTTAACACTCTTTTATTTTTCATGAACTTGTGGAACCAAAGACAATATCTTTTGACGGTTTATACCAAATGACAGGTGCAAGCCCATATTGTTAAGCTGCGAAGAGAGTTGAGTGTGATTGATGGGATGCCTCAACCTTTGAAGCCAGCCTCCAGTTACGAATGTACATGATCGCGATAGATTAGTATTGGAGTTCACTTGTCAAGTTTAGATTGGGGATGACAAAGTGAACTGTGAAGAAGATGTAAAGATGTGGATATCAGCTGTATCAACCTTCTTTCTAGATTTAGTTGTAACTTATTTCCTTAAGAGGACTGATTGTAGCTAAGTAGTATGCTAAGTTGTTAACAACCGTGGATAATTGTCTGACTCTTTGTCAACCTAAGATATGAAGGAGAACATATGCAACTTTCAATTTTAGTGTAGAAATTTTCCTTGATGTGGTTGGTCAGGGGATTGAAATAAGATGGAAGTTTTTTAATTGCTTCATAGGACTCATATACCCTTTTGCATAATAGGTTTTTCCTGACTGTAACTTATTGACATTTTCTTCTTCTTGGTTATTTACAATTTGTATATTGTGCGTATACCCTTACGCATGAGTGGGTAATGAAAAGATTTATTGGGAAAATCCATGTATTTTCACTTGAATTGTCTTTCTTTGAATAACAAGCCTTGCATTGGCGGCTGGCTAGTGCTTGAATTTTAAGTTGATCGGAGGGAGAAATGACTTTTGGCAGATTCTTTATATCAAACCACACGGAACTTTCTTTCTCCTTTACTTTGGGATTGAAAGGAAAAGACAAAATCAAGTCGTTCTAAATATGATAGCACCGGCTTTTATTATTGGCTTCTTAAGTTTGGTTTCGCTTGATTGGTGTTTCCGATAATTTGTTTTAGTTCTTCACTTTTTACTGAAAAAAATAATAATAAAAATATCAACCAAAGCTCAAATGATCAAACACTACATAATGATAGTTAAATTTAGCACGTAATCAAGCATTATTACTAGTTGGTTTATCATAATTTAGACTTAACGACAAGGAGATAAAGTGAAAGATGGAGCTTCCTTTAATCATTTGGAGGTTCACAGCCTTAAATGTTACTATTGCTCGGATGTCTAATCTTTTGATCTGGTATGACTTTTGATAAGATGGAAGCGTGATTGAGAACAAAAAAAAAAAAAAACAACTTGTTGTACTTTATGATTTGCTTGATCTCTCCTTCCATTACTCTTTGTACGCTTTGAACATGCAATTGGGGGCCCATTGTCCCTTTCATTTAAGCAGTCAAGAAGCAGCTGAATTTGGTTACCTGATCTGTAAATTTAGAGGCAAGTATTGCATGTCTCTCATATTCGTACGAGTTTCTGTAATTTGATGTCTTCTAGCTTATAATTTGGGGCTGAAAAATGATAGGTTCAAACATGAGCTGGGACAGCCATCTTTTTGGATTTGTTTCCTTTGATCAAAGAATGAAAAAGCAACTGGCCATTTACCCCATTGTAATAAGTTGAAGATAGAATCGTTCGATAAGGCACACGTGCTGGTTACTTTAACGACTCTGGTTCTCATTTGCTTTTTGGGGCTTTCTTTGATCACAAAGAAATAAAGGAAAAAAAAAAAAAAAAAAAAAACCTAAATCTTGCAGACTTGCTAAATCAGCTTAATCGTTGTCTCCCAAACTTCAGGCTCCCACAGTCAAGTTCTTCCAGCTTCTTTTTACTCGTACGTGGTAAGTTTGTAACATTAGGTTGCCTTTCCAACATGTTTTCTTTCGCAATTTGCTTTAACCTTCGAGATGTCTCAGTTTAATCCAGCATGTGAGATGTCTGTGAATTGTGACTGAAAATTACAGGAACCTAATCTGAGTTTCCATAATGATTCATGTCCCGCCATATAATCAGGCTTGCTATGTTGTAAATGCATCCCCTGTTTAGTACATTTGTCTGTCTCAAACAATGTCAGAGATGATAGCTTTGTTTTTCTGTGAATAATGCATTGACCGTTCGTTACATTTATAGTTGTTATTGTATGTATGCATTTAAAAAAAGACGAGAATTGCAGTTCATTAGTTTCATTTGATCTCATATAAGGTCATATGATCAGCCATTTCATTTCCTCATTACTATAATTTCTACAATGTGTGAGTTCCGATTAGAACTCTCGAACTACAATTCCAGTGAAAAAGAAAAAGAAATATTATCTAGGACGGATGGTGCCAAACAATTGCCATGGCAAATTCAGAGTACATATGAACCCTGCCATATATACCATTAACCAGGAAATCTATACAACGGTTGACGGCATAATTCTAACGCCCGTTCTTCCCCTTCAAGGAAAAATGATTACCAAAACTATGTGAATGTTTCTCTTGCTCAAGAGTAGAAGCCATGCATGTTGACCTGGTACGTCTATGATTGAGCTGCATTGAGCTCACCGAAGAGCTCAATGAAAGATTGGGTTCATTATCCAAGGGACTTGACATGGAAAGACTATAATGCAAGGAATCCTCACTCAAAGTTTGCACATCAGCAGAAACCACACCGTCTGCCTCAACATGACCAAAGTCGTCGGAGTGGCGAGTTTCCTGTGCCTTAGAACCACTAAGATTCAGTCTGCCTTCTGAACTTTCATGCAGCAGCTTGTCACTGTACTGAATCTGCTGGTTCTCTTTCTGAGGGTGCAAAGATCGCAACTGCTTTCCAAGAAGGTAAATCGTCTCCTGGCATGCTGCTAGCTTTTGTGCTGCATCTTCTAGCTCTCTTTCCTGCCAAGAGAGTGATAGGATAGACACTTTCAAGCTAATAGTCATTTCAAAAGCATCAAATAAGGAAGGAATATCCTGATCAATTAACAAACCTCCAGCCTTTATATGATGATGAACAGCATAGATCAAGCAAAATGAAAAAAAGGCAAGAAGAGGGGCTAACGAACATTCTATATAACAAAAGTGCATATCAATCATCCTAGAGGCTCTTAGAATGGCATATCCGAAAGACCATCAGTTGATTATAAGTTTCCACATTTTCTAGGTTAATATTTTCTCTGAGTAGGTTCTCCACATAGTTATTAATATGCTACATACCTGTTCGATCTTCCTGTCAGAATCTTCTATTTTTGATGATGAACATACAATGGAGGCTGGGTTCCTTCAACAAAATCAGAGTATTTATAAAAAGTAAGAAGTCATAATGCTATACAAGATGGTTATTCACGTAATATAACCACCCATAAAACAACCAATGAAGCTTACAGTGCAACATCAAAATAGCCAATAACTTCCACATAATAGTTCATCATTTTGGAATGCTCTTCAGTTCAATGATTTGATGAATTTCCTACTCCTTACTTGGTAAATTGATTGCCTATTAGAGATCATAATCTGCTCACAGTATCATCAAGCATTATGAATACTTAATCTCTTACCTTTGCACTTTGTCCTCAAGATCCTTGCATCTAGCCAGGGCCTCCTTATGGCCAAGCTTTTCTTCTAGTAGTTCATCATCTAACTTCGCTGACTTTTCTTGTAAAATGTTTACCTCAGCTTCTAACTCCTGTGCACGCACCTCTAGTGACTTGTAAGACTCAGTCATGCATTTCAACTGAGTTTCAGTGAGGCTGCAGAGATTTTGAGAGGAAGCCAACCGTAACTTCAGCTCAGTTAGAGTATTCTCTTTTTCCTGCAGAAGCAACTTTGTCTTTCCAAGATCTTCAGTGATTCTTGCAAGATCCATAGCCATATTTTCTTTATCCAATTTCAGCTGTTCCAACTCTTTCAATAAGCGTGAGCATGATGTAACATCAGGTTGAAAACTTCGATCCAAGATCCTATCTTGAAGTACCTCTGAGTCAGGACAGGAATGACAAAGATGGTGACGCCCTCCACTACATGCATGTTTTAATGCGTTACCTTGTACAGCTTCATTCTCCAGCAAAGCAGCCTTGTCTATGTAATCATTATTGCTGGCATTTATATCATAACCCCTAAATCCCAGGACACCAAGGTTCAGTTGATTAACTTCGGCAAAAACATGAGAAAGTTTCAAGATGAAGTCAACCAAACCCTTCTTGTCGAATATGAGTTTATCCACAAAGGCAGAGAAGTCATCTAATTTTTCACTTAGCCCATAGGCATCAGTATGAGGGTCCTGAACTCTCATTGCTTCTCTGCCAACTAACAGTACAACCTGATGAATCTGAGATATTGCAGATGCCAAATTTTGCTTTGTAATGTTCTCTTGATCTAACAATATCAAACTCTCTCCAGGTACACCCTTTTCATTGGAGGGACCATGACCTATTTGAACTCCCTCATACAAATAGTTGACTGAGTGCTGAGTCAGAGATCCTTGTATTTCCAGAATAGCACATTTGATATCCTCCAAGACCTTTCCCAAATGCATGTCCTTAGATTGAGACTCAAAAATCGTAAAAATCATTGACTGAAGCTTTAGGAAAGGCAGATTTTCCACATCCTGCTGAAGCTCCGTTGTTGAGGACCTTACGCTTGAAGAACCCTGCTTTGATGATGGACTAAAACCAAACTCTTGCTCAGAGAAGAGGTCCTGACCTCTGACAGCAGTGCGTGACATATTATCTTCTGCTTCGTAACTTCCAGAACTAACTGGATGGCTTGAAACAGCATTAGCTCCATCAACATCATTTGACAGAGATGCCAACTTCTCCATCTCTAGAAAATCATCCATCAATTCCAAGCACTTGGAATTCTCTTGCTTGTGAACTTTATGACTGCTCTTCTCCATCCCCAAATGACAGATATCAGAGGTTGCCGGTAGCAAAGAGTCAGCCGAATGTCCTCCTACGTCAATCCCATCTTCAGAAATGGAAGTGATACTGGGTGCATTGCTAGCATATTGACTTGAAAGATCACCAGTAGGGTGCCCAATGCTTGACTTAGGGGAGCTTGTTTGATGATTAAGGGTTTGAATTTGTGCTTCTAAACTCTTAACCCTAGCACTTGTCTTAGCACACAAGTCTCTGGCAGCCTGCAGTTCACTATTGCGACCGGCCAAAACTTCTTTAAGCATCTTTGTTTCCTCTTCCATCTCCAATAAATGCATAGTAAGATAATCAATCTCTTTATGGGATTGCAGCAAGTTGCCAGCAGAAACTTCCGCTTGTGGAGACAAATTTGAGTTAGGATTCTTGACCACATTCCTTCTTGATTGAGGTCCTCTAATATGTTGGCCAAAATTATCGATTTCTTGCTTCATTTGGGCCAATGCAGCTGGCCCTGGCAACCTCTTACGAACAAGGCCACGTAACCGTTGACACTCTGCCTCTAGTTTAGCAATTTTGCTGACACTTGCTAAATGTTGCTTGTTTGCTGCTTCTGCAGACCTCAAACTTATATTCTTTTCTTCATTGCGAATTTCGAGCTCCTTAGAAACCATATGCAGCTCATACTTAAGCGAGCTTATTTCCTTCTCACATGACACAAGGTTTTCCTTCATAAGTTCTATTTCAGCCTCTGCTTTAGATTTTTCTACCTCGATCTGAACTATCAAATTCGACCGCTCATGCAATGACCTTGAAAGTGCTTGGTTTTCAGCAGCTGCCCTCAAAAGCCCTTGATCTAATTCAAATATTTTTGCTTCAAGACCAAGCTTTATTTTGTCCCACTGTATTGTTTTGGCTAGAACCACATCATGCAATTTCTGCTCACTTTCCTCTTTCACATTCCTTATCTGTCTCATACACTCCTTAAGAGCACCATCTAAATGGGATGCTCGATCCTCTACCGAAAGCTTCAATAGAGTAACAGTTTCGAGTTGTCGTTTCAATGCAATAACTTCCGCATCCGCCTTTTCCCATCCTAAAAAGTACATAACGAGGTCTCAATTATCACTCTTAATGGTAGGGATTACAAGTGCAAAATAATTTTCAAACCCCATACCTGAAACAGCTTCCTCAGCAACTTTAGTATGTTGGCTGATCAAACCATCCTTAGATTTGATCTGTGAATGGGCTTCAGATAGCTTCCCTTTCAAATCCTTTACTTCATCCTCAGATAATTTGAGTTGATCCTTTAACTGGTTAACTTCATCTTGTAACCCCGTCAAATGTACGTAAGATTCCATGGATATTTGAACATAGTTTAACTTCTTACATTTTTCCTGTCAATACACAGCGCAAAAGAAACAAAACCCAAACTCCAAACAATCAGGAAAAACAAGTTTCATAATGGTTTTAATTTTAAGAATTTTTTTAAGTGAAAAAAAAATATATCCAACCTGATCTCCAAGAGATGCTAAGGAAGACAATGAAGCACTGGTTCCATCTGATACAGCAGTCTGCTTGTCGATTCCACCTTTTTCCGAAGATTTCTTCTTCCATGGCCAACCTCGTCGGTCCATTTCAAAATCTAGGCAATACCCTGAATGTATAATCCAAAAAAAGAAAGATCAAAACTTTCAATGATATTAAAAAAAAAAAAGATCAAGCTCTTACTTTTCACTACGAATTTTTCTTTTAAAAAAAGAAGAAGCTGTATTGAACTTACCGGAAGAAATGCAGATTATCGGCGATCACTGAACTAGAATTGAATTGTCGAGTTAAAAATCAATTAAAAAAACATTTTTTTCTTAATTTTGATTTTCACACTTCACAGTGTGAAGAGAGAATGAACAACAAGACAGGACAGAGGGAGGAGCGGGTTGGCTCACTTTAAAACGCTCCCTGAAGGAAAAAAAAAAAAAAAGCGACGGCGTATTGACCTTTTAAAAAGCTGTGAAATTGATTGTCGTTTGATTTAGCCAATTTGTCACCATCAAGCACGTGGCAGTTTGTTATGGGTTACAACTCCGCTCCCCATTGGTGGAGTACGATGGTGTACTTAGGTTTATGAAAACCATCGTGTTACCGCACTCGATTGGCGGTTTGCCTTGCCCGATCAAATAGAATCAACGGCCATGATTCTAAAAATTTTTCCCATTGGGCAATCTCTTAAAATATTGAACAATGTCAGATGCTAAGAATGATGATTAATTAGTTAGTTCCTTTGGGAGGGCCCAATTGAATAAAGCATATTTGAACGGTACGGGCAATTAAGTTTATTTTATTTAGATTGGATTGGACAAATGAGCTTTACAATTTTTCTAGGTAACATTACAACATTTCTAAAATTGTAAATTATAAAAAAATAATTTTTTTAAAGTTTTAAAAATAAAAAATTATTTTTTTAAAATTAATATTATTAAATTAAAAATAATATTTAATTTTTAATATTATTAAATTTAAAATAAAAATATTTTTTAATTTCTTTCTTAAAATTTTTTTATTTATTCAAAGAAGCGAGGCTTGCTACAATGAGTCGATGGTTTTTGGTTGCAACCAGAGTTGTCGGTATCATACTGGTCGATACGTATCGGTTTCAATATATAACGGTACCGACGATAGTTGGTTTCGTTTTGATCTTGGTTTCGGTCTGTACCGACCGTACCGATAGGTATCGGCCTATTTCGATGGTACCGATCGAAAATAGTTATACCGGCTTGTACATAATATAACCTTGTAAAAAAAAATTAAACTAACATTGATCTTAAATCTGATGAATATTATATATAATTACTCATAAATTTGATGAATCATAGATATAATTACTCATA
>JBBYHM010000005.1:3803514-3819072 GCA_038381775.1 Adansonia rubrostipa | reverse complement strand
ATGGTCTTCTTTTGTTTCTTTCTTACCAAATGTAGACACTCCAACCTAATCTTAGGACGATGGATAAGAATACGTCCTGTTAAGAATTTTGTGGTTAGCTGACTGTTAAATTCACACTTTACTTTACTATAAATAAAAAATTTATAAAAGTGTGTAAAATTAAATGAAATTGATGATCGAATAAATAAATAAATTGATCCTTTTATTTTAAAAATAATATAAATAAAATATATTTATTAATAATTTGAAATAATTTTCATCACATGGTTGTTACAACTCTCGCTAACCTCTTTGTTGCTTCAAAGCTATGAAACCTTCATTACTTTTTTTTTTCCTAATAATTGCAATTAGCAAGCTTTGTATTAAAACAAAGCAAGATAAATTGTTCCAATAGTTGCATGTTTCTCTGTTATTTCATGACCAAAAGTTGATGATGGATTTTAATGGTTGTACTTTCTAATCGACTAATGTACACAACCCCTAATACAATTTAGAGTGAGTTATTCAATTAAATCAAATAAAAATAACCAATGTACTATTTAATTTTATTTATATGATTAGGGTTCCATTTGATAGAAAGAAAGAAAGAAAAAAGAAATAAATAATCTAATTCTTGAGGTTTATAACGATATTTATTAGATTAAATATGTTTTATTTTATGTTTTATTTCATCTTACCAAACATATGAATTACAAGGGTTTAAGTCATGATAAACCTATATATTGCTCAAAGGGAGGGGAAAATTAAGATTGAGAATATAATAAAATCTTGACATAATTTAATATAATTATAAAAATAAAAATAAAAATATATAGGAGTTTTTTTTTAATATTTCAACTGGATAAATTTGATTTTTTTTTTAAATTGAAAAAGCTGATTTCAATTAAAATCATATGATTAAGGGATCTCAACTACTTAAAAAAAATGTCCATTATTTATCCTATGATTTAGAATGCACATTCAATTAAATATACAGTTAATATTTGTGCTTATTAATTAACGCGGGCGTTAAATTTTATTGTATAGATTTTAAAAAAATATTTTTTGACATGTACTAATACATGTTTCAATTTTTTTATTTTTTTTAAAAAATAAAAGTTTATAAATTTTTATATCTGATTATTTTTGTAAAAATTATTTTACATTACTAAACTTTTCAAAAATTTAAGTAAATAAATAAATAAAGAAGAAATATGGGAAATAAAAAGAATATAATTCTAAGAAATTTCATAATTTTTTATTATATTAGCTATTTAACATTTGATTCACTATTATTATAGACAGATTAAAATGCATGTTGAGGCAACCAATTTAAGGAGAAAAATAGCAAAAAATTTCTTATGCTTTTTAGTTTGAATATTGAACTTTGGGTCTTTAAAAGCTTCTAATTCTAGGCATCCGAAAATCAATATATCCAAATATTTTCATGTAATATATAATCATGTTTAAGGTATTATATAGTTATTTAATTTTTGACATGTTGTTATATAGTTTGACTCGTTTATAATTTTTATTATATTTTTGTCATTTTTTATCTCATTTCAAATTTTAGTTATTTTTAGATGTCGTGTTTAGAATTGCCGGGTACTCAAAAGTGACTTTGGGTTGGATCATGGCAACAATCCATTATTTTTTTCTTCCTCTTCCTTTTCTTTTCTTTTTGTTTTTTTAGCCCAAAACCCAAACAAGGAAAGCCCAAAATTCATTCCTTAAAACAATCACTGTATATTTTTGTTAGACCCCAGTCTCTAACCTTCAACGGCCATTTAACTAATCTCTTCAATCGGCCGCCGCCTCCAAGAGAGAGGTCTCCTCACGGTTGCACACACTTTCACTGTATGGGTCGTGTCATCCGAGCTCAACGTAAGGGTGCGGGTTCCGTGTTCAAGGCCCACACCCACCACCGCAAGGGTCCCGCCCGTTTCCGCAGCCTCGACTTCGGCGAACGAAATGGCTACCTCAAAGGAGTCGTCACCGAAGAAGCAGAAGGAACTGTTCGTTGCTGCCGAGGGTATGTACACTGGACAGTTCGTTTATTGTGGCAAGAAGGCTACACTAATGGTCGGAAATGTGTTGCCTCTTAGATCTATCCCTGAAGGAGCTGTCGTTTGCAACGTCGAACATCACGTCGGTGATCGGGGGGTTTTCGCTAGGGCTTCTGGTGATTATGCTATTGTTATTAGTCACAACCCTGACAACGACACAACCAGGTCTCTGATTCTCACTCTGTCAATTTTAATTTTGATTTGGATCTGTTTTATATGTGATTGTTATTTGGATTTATTGATTGATATATTTATATATTGCTTTCATTATTGCTTAGCCCCATATGTATATAATGCAACAATCTAGGGTTTAGTGTATGTGCTTAAATGTCATGTGAAAGAACTTTAATGCAATTGGTAGATACAAGGGTTGCTTAATTGTTAGCTGATTGAAGTGAAGTGCAAAGGGTATCTCTTAGGCACAAGGATTCTATCTTCAATCCGGTATTCGGGTTTTCGCTCGATGCGTAGTGTTTAGTTGACTTTCAGTGGCTTTGATGATGTGAAATTTCGTTGTATTATCTTTTTAGGTTGAGTATCACTGGCCTTTACATGTGAAATTTCGTCATCTTTTTGATGTCTGCATGCTTCAATGATAATTTTTACTTAGTTCTTATAAGTAGGTGGGTATTGATTAATTATAGATGGACATGGTGGTGGAAGTTAGGAGTGAGTGGTTATTTTGGCAATGTACATTTTTTATGTGTAATCTTTTACAGGATCAAGCTTCCGTCTGGTGCCAAGAAGATTGTCCCGAGTGGGTGTCGTGCCATGGTTGGCCAGGTTGCAGGAGGTGGTAGGACCGAGAAACCTCTTCTTAAAGCCGGTAACGCATACTATAAGTTGAGGGTCAAGAGGAACTGCTGGCCTAAGGTGCGTGGTGTTGCTATGAATCCAGTCGAGCATCCCCACGGAGGTGGTAACCATCAACACATTGGTCATGCTAGTACTGTTAGGCGCGATGCTTCTCCAGGGCAGAAGGTTGGTCTTATTGCTGCAAGGAGGACCGGTAGGCTTAGAGGTCAAGCTGCTGCTACTGCTGCCAAGGCTGATAAGGCTTAGGCGTAGGGCATGTTGTTTTAGTTCTTTCGGCCTTTTATATTTACACTCAAGTGTATCAAGCACATTTATGCTAGAAATTTTGTTTGAATTTTCAGATAATAGTACTGTTTGGAGTTGGTTGATGCTTATGTTTGCAATTTGGATTTTTGCTCAAACTGTGTTATGTCAACATTTCTGATCTTTATTCTCTCTGTAACCTTTTATTGTTGATTTATATGCTGTTTTCCAAAATAGTTGGGTGGTTGGGTGTTGGGGAAGTTATGAGATAAGGCGGAGATGGCAGCGATGGCATATTTGGATAAAACACTAAAGGGACTTATCACAATTAAGGCCTTTCAATAACGTAAATAAGTCCAATATTTAAATAGAAAAGCAAAAGCTTCCCCCATAATATAACTCAAAAGATAATAAAAGCGTGACGTCAAAAATATAGTATAACACTAAAAAGTAATAACATCAATACTTGATCGTGTCACAAAAAATATATGGCGTACCCCAAACGGGTTTGGTATAATGGTAAGGCACACGTCCATGGAAGAGAACAAGATTCGAGACCAATCTTAGATATAGGATTAGTCTTAAATCATAAAACGAATAAAATAACTGGTTAAAGACTAAAAAAAAAAAGATTGGGTGATATTGGATGTTAAATGAACATGAAACAAAATATTGTGTTAAAATAAATATGGCATCAATACTTGATTGTGTCAATACTTTATAATATAAATTAGTAATATATCAAAATTTATATAAATATATAATATTTTAAATACAACTTATAACAAAAGAAAAAAATACAAGTACCCAAATTATACGTGATTCTTATAGTTTATAAAACAAAAAGAATTTGATGTACTTAAAGTATACGACCAATGAATCAAATGATATCATATTTTTAATAAAATAGTGTATCCTAATTCAGTTTGTATAGATTTATACTAAATCAGTGTTTAAATATAAATTCAAAATAATATTTTTCGATTTCTAGTGAATTTTATTTTCAATTAAAAAAAATAAATTCAAAAGAATATACTGATTCAGCTTGTATAGATGCATTTTGACGAACATAATTAAAGACAAAATAAGCTTTTAGTGAACTTTATTTTCAATTTCTAGAGAAATAAGGAGATAGAAAAACGAAACGTACCGCACCGGAAGATATAATCAACATTGGGTTTGTCAAGATCGACTTAGGAAAAAAGCGAGCGTTAGAATTTTCTTTATTGGTTAAGCGAGGAACGACTGAGAGTGAGAGCAATGAAATAGAGAAGACTGTGGGCAAGAAATCAAGGAGGAAGAAAAACAAAATTTATGGGAAATTTTTGTCTTTACAACTTCTTTCTTAATAATTTTTAACTTTTCATTGCCTCAAACTCTAATTATTATTTCCTAGTACCTAAACACAAAAAATTAAATCCTCATTGCCCTTATATCTAATTTTCCCATTTTAATATAATTAAATTGAATTTTATCACCAATGAGAGAGCGCCACGTTAGAATAGAAATACCCAGCTTCTCTCTGCACATTGAAGTCTAAAAATAACTGTTTTTTGTTTTTTTGGCTAATTTTTTGCAGTCTGTAAAAAGCTGCGAAGGTAGATTCGGATTGTAACTCGTTAAGTGGAAGAAGAGGAGGAAGAGCGAGATGTCATCGTCAACGGCGGCCAATCAAGTGAGGGCATCTCACATATTGATCAAGCACCAAGGCTCTCGTCGCAAGGCTTCTTGGAAGGATCCAGAAGGTCGCGTCATCTCCTGCACCAGCCGAGACGCTGCTGTCTCGCAGCTCAAAGTCCTCCGCGATGACATCGTTTCCGGCAAGGCCAAGTTTGACGAGGTTGCCTCTCGCTACTCCGATTGCAGCTCCGCTAAACGCGGCGGGGATCTCGGTGAGTTTGTTTGACTTGATTGCCCTACAAATATTGAAGCATTTATGAATTTTGCTGATTTAGTTTTAGATATGAGAATAGAGGACTCCGATTTGAAACTATAGTTGATGAATTCTATTTGCTGTTTGGTTGCTTAGAAACTAGTCGATGCTGAATAACAAGGATTGAAAAGATACCCCCAATTGAGTCATATAGTTATGGCTTTTTTAATGGGCACGTTGTTTACTGCTACTACTACCAGCGTTTGGAATACTTTGTAAAAAGAGAGTTTTGAGGTAAAGTGAAATTAGGTTTTCAAGTCTGAAAAGATAGTAGAATCCTGGGATCCCTTGCAATTGGAGATGTAATAGTTAAGTTGATCCACACAACAGTTTGTTGATGAGTTATTCATCGGATTAAGAGATATCCAATAAGTTAATGACAGTCGTTTTCTTGATTAGTTTGCTTCTTTTTGTTAGTGTATTGCTTTAAAGGATTAAGGTCTTGTTGCTTTCATTTTGCTTTGCAAGTCAAGATTTTAACGCATAGATTTCGCCTAATTAACTGAAACTTTATTTTGGCAATTGAGATGCATTTTATTTTACTTAAAACAAATAGAAGCTTAGAAATTGACAGCAGCCCTTCACATCTGATTTTTTTTTTTTTTTGCCTGTTATCTGCTTCCATATTCTTACCATGTCAGCAATCGTCTTACTAGGTTAAATCCCTTTTTGTGTGTTTCCCTTTTGTATTTTGTGCTTCTGAAAAAGAAACAAAGATAGAAATAGACTTTTATACAAATATGAAATGGATATTTAAAATTTCCCAATAACTCTTCTTTATTGTTACTCATGATGGTTGTTTTGACTATATGATTTGATCCCAAGGTTCTGAGGCACATTAGTTCTTCCACAATGAAAGTTAACCTATCATTCAATTCTAGGACATTTTGCAATAACGTGCATGCTTTATATTTTGTTATTATTGACATTGAATGCTGCCCATGTATTGAAATATTGTTATATAGTGTAATGTTCTTTATCTATATCCTACAAGGAACATGCCCCCAATTCTGATTATTGTTAATTATACATGACGTAGCATTAGTTTTTACCAGCATTGCAAGCCATAATCCAAACAAAACCTCATACAAACTTTTTTGTGCAGGTCCTTTTGGTCGAGGCCAGATGCAAAAGCCATTTGAGGAAGCAGCATATAATCTTAAGGTTGGTGAGATAAGTGACATTGTGGAGACTGACAGCGGGGTTCACATCATAATGAGAACTGGTTGATTATTGATGATAATGCCTGGATATCACGAGCAATTAGTTCAGTCTGTTTGGATAATCTATCCCAGAACGTTCTGAAACTACTTCTGTTAATGCCTGTGGCTGCATGTCTATTTCATTGAGTGCTAATTTACACTTGAGAATGACCTAAATGCATGGGGCAATTTGGTTGCTGAGGCATTTAATTTTGAAACCGTTTTGGTGGTGGTGTGAGATTGTCTGCCTGTTTATATAATAAAAGCTTTAGTTGAAATTTATTTCTCCTCCTTCTTCTCCTTCACCCTCTTGAAGCCGACCAACGACCATACGTGTGTCAATGATTCTGTTCAGGGGTCGTTTGATGTGGAAATGCCCTGTTTTGTTCAAATGATGAATGAGTTTTTTCAGTTTTATTGTAGTAGTGTGTGGAACCAAGGAGCTAGGAGATTTTATGTGCTTGATTGAGGCATTGTTTCCTTTTACCAGGCGCTAATGCATTATATATGTTTTGTGATCGAAAGATTCAAGTCTTCATCGTCTTTGTTCCATTTTTGCGTAAAGTATAAAAGGAAAATGCTATGATCCAAAGAAAGTCGTTTTGTGTTCATATTAAAGCTTAGAAAAAAAAATTTTTTAACTCACCTCTTCTTGGTAGAACGTTTGAACTCTCTTCAGAGTCCAACCAAAGTGAAAGTATCTACTATCGGGAAAAAAAAAAGAAAAAAAAAAAAACCTCTATACGGGACTTGGAAGGAAAATAAATTGGTGATTTTAATGTTGGAATAACTTGCCATGGGTGGGAACGAGAAAGCAATGATTGCTTTGGTTAGGGCTGGTCACATAATTAATTAATTACACGTGTATATATATATATACATATATGTTTGTATTCTCCAGAGTTGTGTGTTCTGTTTTATGAATAGTTTTTGAACCCAGTCTTCTCTTTTCTTATTATCCTCAATCTTTAAAGGATTAACTGTTTGGAAAGTTTAGCGAGTTGCTTATAGACGTCTTAACGAAGTTATTGTACTAGATGTCCCGGAAATTCTCTGTTGCGTTTAGTTCTCTTTTGAATTTTAAGTCGTGGGTGAATCCTTAACAATGAGGAAAAATATATATTTGATATGATATATCTAATTTTTTAAATATATTTTTAATATATTTGAAAAATTATATCTCATATTTATATATAAATATATATTAGATATAAATATAAAATATCGATATTTCAAAAAAAAAAAAAAATAGTGCAACTACCATAGGGTATACTATCGTGGATTCCATTTCTTTTTTCTGTGACTTTGATAAAGACCTCTTTAATTTATTCAGATTGCTTCTCTGACTTAACCTTGGAGGTTTCATAGGGTGCTAAATTTGAATAATTAGCTGTATCAATGAATCATTGGTTTGTTTGACTTTTCCTTAACTTCTTGGCATTAAGTGAGATCACCATGGAATATGGATGAAAACTAGAATTTGAAGTTCTGAAAATGAGCTACCGTATATGCTGCCAAATTTGTGTGTGTGTGTTTGTGTATATATATATATATATAAAACTAGAATGATTTGCTTTAATGATTTGAATAACCAACCAGGAGGAGAGCCCTCAATTGTGAAAGAACAGGTGAGGAATGGCATGCCTTTCGAACTTCAAACAAGGTCCTCCAGTTGTATCACTGCAACATCATAGTTCATAGTACTGAATCTGCTTTTACCAATAAAAAAGCAAAGATAAAGCCCTTTTTTTTCACATTTGACATAAATTCCACATTGTGATTGGCTAAAGCTGAATTGAGCTTTTGTCAAACATGGCAATGGCATCTCTAGGTTCAAAAATAGTTTCCCAAATGATTTTTTTTGCTTGCTGAATATGATCTTTATTCGATAATCATGAGAGTTGGAGGGTGCAGGTAGAAGAAGACGACGGAGGAAGAGAATCTTAACATAATTTGCATGGAAAAAAAGAAAGAAAAAAAAAAAAGGAAGAAGAAGTCATCAAAGATGGGTCTGTTTTGGTTTGTTGAGTGCTATGATTGAACATCATTGTTCTCCAAAACGATTCCTTGTTTTAGTCACCCTGACACTAATTGCTATCCGTGTTCATCATCCTTTGTCAAACTATGCTGCTTCAAATTCTTTATATTTTTTAAGTGTCCGTATCTGGGGCTTATATTCGATACATATTCAAATATGAATACGGAAGCATCTTCTAAATATATAAATTTTTTTAATAAAATTAGATATATTTATGTTAAATATATATTAGTATCCGATACTCATATATCAATTCGAGTAATATAAAAAAAAAAAAAAAGCTTTGGAGCACTAACGTGGAAATTCTTGGCTGGCACTTATGCTTAGATATACACTCCGACCCAGCTCCAGAAAGCACGAGTAACAGTGTCTTTTCTAGAGAGAAAAACAAAAAAAGGGAAAAACCAGAAAATTTATGCTTATAATCAAAGGTAGCAATCACTGCAAGAAAATATATACTTTTGAGTTTTGTGCAATGGTGATTTATGTTACTTTAAAACATGAAAATATGTTTCACACAAATATCTTTAATTTTTTCTATATTTTATATATTTAAAAGATAAATATTTCATATATATCATGTTAAGATATATATATATATATATATTAAATATAAATACTTTTAAAAAATAAAAACTTTGGATATGAGAGCCGTTGATTACTCAACATTTTTTTAGTACAATCATCTGGAGGAATGGAAAGGATTTTCAATGAACTTTGGCAGCGAAATTTCTAATCACGAGTCGGTTCTTAAATTAGTTAACACTGTTAGTTTATTTTTTATACTTTTAATAAAAAGAGATGTTTGTTCATTTATATTTGATATTTTTCTTTCTTTTTTTTACCAAATAGGTACTCTCGAGATTTTAAGTTCCTTATCCTAGTAAGAATTAAACCTGTCGAGGGTCGGATTATTTATCTAATTTAAATTAAAATTTAACAATTAAAAAATATTTTTATTTAAATTTAATTATAAAAAATATATATTAATATAAAAATAATTTTTTAAAACTTTTCATTAATTATGAATAATAAATATAAATAATATGAACAGATCAATCAGGATTCGAAACTATTTTTGATATAATGCAAATTTGTATTATAATCATATGATGACTAAAGTGTTTAATCATTCCCGTTGAAAGTTAAAAAAAAAAAAAATACTACTCCATTTGTCTCATTTTAAGTATTTTTCTTTGACTTTCACTTATATTGACATATAAAAATATTTTATTATCAAAAATTAAAAAGAAAAAATGAACAGTTAAACATGGGATTGGAAAAGTAGTACTTTGCAATCGCAAAAATTAATCTTTTTGTCCAATCAAAGAATCATTTTGGCACAAACTCACATTCGAAAAGCAAACAAATTAATGTAGACTTTCTGCAATTGTTAGAGAAAAAAGGTTGTTAATTATCTCTTAATTATATGAAAAGAAGTAATTATTTAATGTTAATTAAAGAAAATTAATGTAATTGTTCTTTACAGATGTTTGGGTTTTGTCTCCAAACTTTTTTGATTTTTTTTTTATATTTGAATTAGATTTGATTGGAAAATTTAAATTATTATTTAAATATTAATATAAAATTTAAAAATTATTTTTATAATTAAATTTTAAATAAAAATTTTTATTATTAAATAATAATTTAAACTCAATTAAATCAATTCAAATTAAAAAAAAAAACTTATGACTAAGACTTATCCGGACGTATATTGTGGCCACGGACAGATCTTTTGCTCCGGTGGCTTGGTTTTATCGAGATGTGTGGCACTAAGAGGGCATGGGACGGCTAGCCATAAACAGGTTCAAAGAAAATAAAAATTGACCATAAAGTTAATTGCGAGGCATGCAAAGCCACTAGGAGCCACGGTGCACAGCGCATGCTAGACAAGCCATGGACCCACACCAAGCCCACACCCAGACGCGCGACCATGGCGCTCACTATTGTTATTTTATGAAATCAATTTATATAAATTCTGCGTGCTCCTAGTGTGCTTTGGTCTTATCACTTTCTTATGGAAGATTCCCTTTGATCTTACTCTTATCCTCCGTCATGTTTGGTTGCCAAGAAAATCAAATTAAGAATGAAGAAAAAAGAGTTCACTAATTTTCATTTCTCAACTTATTAAATATTATGAATTAAGTGAAATCAATTAAACGTACGAAATTTTTTAACTTTGACTAACAATACTTTTGATCTATATAAAAAAATTATAAATATCGTGATTCGAACTTTTAACTTTTTATATATCATCTTATAAGCGTACTGAGTCCTAAGTTCTACTTGCATCTTCAGGGATAGTGAAACTTTTACGTAGGCTCCTTGAGAAAGCAGGCGAACCATCCATGGTGTACTTCAGTTAATGTGTCCACATTTTGAGTAAATTACTTGCAGTTCTTAGCAACGTTTCAAGGGTTCAGTGTTTAGGTCGCTTGAAAAAAAATGTGGTGGAAGCTTTGAATAGTTACTTGAGACACAAAAAATGATTAAAATATGATATAATTTAAATATATATAATAAAAATTATTAATATATTTATCAAAATTTATATATAAATAAATATTTTAAATATAATTATAAGGTGATATTACGAATATGCGAATTGAGTACAGAAGGGGCATGTTAGTTATATTGTGGTAGACTTGTGCAGACCCTGCCTGTAGTCAAAGCGACCACAATGTCTCAAGGATGATGAAAGTCATATATAGTTGGTAGAAAGCCTATTAAACCAAGCTTTTGTGTCATTTAGATGAGATCAGGTCGCATGTCTGAC
Source organism: Adansonia rubrostipa (assembly GCA_038381775.1). Classification (NCBI taxonomy): domain Eukaryota; kingdom Viridiplantae; phylum Streptophyta; class Magnoliopsida; order Malvales; family Malvaceae; genus Adansonia; species Adansonia rubrostipa. The sequence goes on along the minus strand of JBBYHM010000005.1, from coordinate 3,808,019 downwards.
TGACCCTATTAATTATATGTGTAGCTTAGCCTGCCGTATTAACAAGAACATTTTAGCTTATCAGTCTCGCTAATCAAGAAAATTATTTTATTCTTTCACAGAATTGCATACTAAGAGTGTCTATGAGATCGTCAGTTCATTTGTTCTTAGATGATTATAGTATTTGAATGGAAAAATTATTAATATTAAAATTTAAAGCTTAAATCATTTAAATATTAATTTTTAAAACAGCAACATAAATGTAACCAATTTATGTTATAATTTGAATGCTTTTGCATGCAATTTTCAGAAAGAGATATGGAGAGAATTTCTTCACTCATTTCACAACTATATTTTTACAAAAATACAAGTCTCATTATGCATCAAACGTTTATAATTAATACTAAGCGATGTGAAAAAGCCACTTTCATGATTCATTTATTAAATATGCATACTCCAATATCACAATCTGAACTTGAATTCAAGAACTCGTTCAACTTCTTCCCTTCTTCTTCTCTACTACTACTGTTCTGTAATAACAGCAATGACATGTCTGAGTTATCTCCTTCAACATCAAATCTGTCTTCTTGGCTCAGTTGAGAAGCAACGAACTTGTCAAGGGCTCTCCAATCAGTCACTTTCCTGCTGTTGTTGTTGTTGCGCATTATTCTATTCTGCTCTTCTTCTTCATAATAATTAGTATTTTCTGATATTAGAGATATCGAGCTTGGCCTCTTTATTAATGGCAAAGATGGGCTCTCTAGCTGAGGAAGTTGTACAAATTGATGATCAGAGTGAACAAAGTTTAAATTATCTGCTATCTCTTTCTCTTGCTTGCATAAGAAATTTTGGGGTAAGAAATTCTGGGGTTGTTGCCTCGAGATGTAATCGATTGGATCAACCACTGAACTAATGACACTTGCTTCATCATAGAAATTATAGCTCGACTCCCACCCTTCAATATTGCTCTTGGTTTGACCAGTGTTTCTCTTCTTAAAAGCTCGACAAACCACCCATCCTTCCTCCTGCAAAATCTTAAAAAAAAAAAAAAAATTTAATTAACAAAGCTTTGGATTCGCTTTGAATTAATATTTTCAAATAATTGCAAATATTCTTGCACCAAGGAGATTAAAATTTTCACTTTTGCCAATTTGAACATATGTTCTTTTAACTTTTGCAAGCGTTTCTTTCTGTATGGTAACGAGAAGTAAGTATATGTATAACCAAAGGTGATGATACCTGGAAATAATAGAGGAGAAATGAAGTTATGCTTAACTGAAACTTAAGTCAGTTTATGTAATCATTTTAAAACAGCATTTAACATATAAATTTAAAGTCCGAATCACAATATTTGTAACCATACTTACTATTCTTAATTGTCAGTTCCCTTAAAAAAAATGGAATTTTGCTTTTGACAAATTTATGAATAAAGGGTGAGATGAAAAGTCCATGCCGGAAAAGGAATCGAGTAAAATAAAAGCACTAATCACTTTTTTTGACTTAGGGACAGTGGAAGAAGTTAACTTTCTAGAGATCATATTGTGTTTGACATTGCAGTAAATATTCTTTCTATGAAAAGCAAAAAAGTGATTCCATTCATCATATTAAGTTGTGTATAGTGGCAAAATTCAACTAAATCTATAAAAAAAATCTACCAATTTCCCCACTATAAGTTAAGGTTTCATCATGTGAAGGAGCACTAATCATCCTGAACTAAAAGGGAAAGAAAGTTCCAACTAGTAGGTCAAGAGAGCCTGTTCAAAGCTACTCAGAATGTTGGACGACCATGAATATAATAATATATATGTTTATGTATGTATGTTTGTATATTTATGTGCTTGCCTGGGCAGGTCCATTATTATCGTCGGATTCAAGTCTGTATTCATGCATGATCCAGTCAGATTTCTGTCCATTTGGAGCTCTTCCTTTGTAGAAAACAAGAGTCTTCCTCATGCCAATCAACTTTGATTTATCGTACACCGCTTTGTCTCTCCCTGTTGCTTTCCAAAAACCCGCCATGGTTGCTCTGTTAGTTCTTGTCCCTGTAGGATACTTCTTATCTTTGTGGCTGAAGAAATACCACTCGCTTTGCTCCTCATTTCCAATTCGGCATCTCTCTGCTCATCACCAATATTCAGATCTTATATATATTATACATATATATATATATATATGTATGTATGTATGTCTAGGGTCATTAAGTTCTCATGCAAGTGTGAAACCCAAACCTTGGATCTTGACCCAGGCTGTAGATTAATCAGCAAAACAAAAACCCTAAAAGATGATCAAAATTGAACTAAAAGGAAGTACACCTTTAAGATCCCATGGTTCGATCCTGTAAAGATCAATATCTCTGATGACATCAAGATCAATCTTCTGTGATGCAACTTTCTTCTTCAGATAATACCCAACAAGCTCCTCGTCCGTTGGATGGAACCGGAATCCAGGTGGAACACATGACTCCATTGGCTCCATCATAACTGTTGTTGCAGCAGCTGCATCAAATTCACCAACACAAAATTAGCGCTACCTCACTCTTGTACTAGTTCATCATCTCTAAATTATAAGCATTAAATGAAACTTAAAAAGACAAGAGGAAAAAAATTAAAGAAAAAGGAAAAAGTTAAAGAAAAATAATGAATTCTCTTCGATTAAAAAGGTGATAATTATTATCATGATCGTTAGCTTAACCCAATTGATTTATATAATCGCGTTGAATCTAACGCCCTTTTACTAGCTTTTTTTATCTTAAAATCATGAAATCTTTTGTATAATAATAAGAAGAAGAAGAAGAAGAAGAAGAAGAAGCTAGCTAGATAGCTAGCTCAATTTGGTAGTAAGGACGCACTCACCCCTATGTTGTTCAATTTTCTGATGAAAGAAAATCAAAACCAAGGCTTGTTTGTCATACAACAAAGCCTATTATTTCATAGATAAAAGGAAAAGAGATGAAAGGTGAACAAAAAATCATGACAGTTTGTTTTTGACAAAAAAATGAAAAAGAAGAGAAGTTGGAACATACCCCCACCTCTCTCTCTCTCTCTCTCTCTCTCTGTGGGAAACGGACAAGTAGAGTTTTGAGCTAATGATGCTGTCTTGCGTCGTTGTGTTCGTGAAATGGCGGAAATTAATGATGCATCAAGGACGGGGTTTTCATTGCTAAACTATTATAACAATTTCTACCGTATAAACAAATTATTCCTTAAAAAAAAAAAAAAACAAATAAGAGAAAGTTTTACTAAAAGAATTGAAACAAACAAGATTTACTTGTTAAAAAATTATATAAATTATTCAAAGAAATATTACCATAAACACATTTGGGTGTTCATAAATTTTGAGATTTTTTTTCTTACAAAATAATTACAAAAATAGAAAAATATAAATTTAAATATATTAAATATCACCTTCTAAAGTTAATTATATTAATTAACAGGACTGAAATTTAAGTTTGGATTTTGAGCTCTTCAACATGAGAATTTTTTTTTAACACTGGTTTAGAAAGTTGAATGGAGAAATGGACAAGGTGGATGACGTTATCACAATTAAGCATGCGTTTGTTTCAAACAAAAAAATAGGGTTTTTTTTTTTTTTTCTTGGGAGGCAAACAGAGAGAGACACCATTTCCGTTGGATCGAGGCCTGATAAAGAGCGTAAGGGATAAAAAAACAACTATAAAGCGAAAAAGGAAAAGAAGAGAAAAGCAGTGTTGATGAGGAGGCACTTGCAGAAGCTGTGTTTCATAGCGAATGAAACGGTGTCGGTCCACTTTGTCTGTTTGTCGAGAATTTCCATAGCACGTTTGTCTGATCTCTTTTCTACGATCCACTGATACTAGAGAAAAAAATGGTGAAGCCCCCGCCCCCCAAATGGAACAAAAATATTTCCAGGGTTTGGTTTGGCTCCTCTCAATTCTCAAATAGATATAGTTACCAAACGTTTAATTAATCAATATAAACTAAAATAAAAACGACCTCTAAACTTATTCAGATTTTGGTAATAAGGTAGGCATTCATGTTTTCACTGGCGCGAAAGTCATGATCGGGTAAGATTATTCTGTCAACAAGTTGCAGTTGTCTAGCGATCGAGGGCGAAAAAGAGATCCAGTCCAACTCAGGGTTTTATCTCAAACTGCATCTCAGTGGAACGTTGAGTAGAAATTATATATATAATATATAAACTGGGTTGGTTTGTGGGTTAGTGTTAAAATATGCAGAGATGAGATGACAAAGAAATGAACGTTCTAACAAAAAATTTTTTTTACCAAATTTTAGTCTTCTATGGAAGAAGGTGGCTTCTTTGACCAAGCAAAATTATATGAAAAATTGAGTGTGACATCCAAACTTGTAATCTAGGCAAACGATGTGCTGCCTTACACAGATAGATAGAGAGAGAGAGAGAGAGAGAGAGAGAGAGAGAGAGATAAAAACAGCTAGCTGATGCAAAAATCTTTATAAAGAACGTTGAAAACAAAGATGATTTTGCATGGAAAATTAATGCCAAAAGCTTACCAGGATATTTATGAGCTA